>CAIGRB010038545.1:0-27576 GCA_903798255.1 Fraxinus quadrangulata
GTAGAAACGAATTAAATCTTGCACCAAGATCTTCTTCTGATTCCAATCAACTCTTTAAACTCAAATCACGTGATGATTCTCTTCTTTGAATTTCGATCTCTCATTGTATCTCCCTTTTTTTTCAATGTTTTTGGAACTCCTTATTAGTGCCTTTTTCGGTTTATTTATATTTCCTTACACGTTGTTGATCAATTTGGAATCTTTTTCTGGGCTTCTCGCAACCCAAATCGGTAAAACCCTAAGTTGTGCGGCGCAGCGCCTGGGTGCTATGTTGCTATTTAAACTCTGCGCCTATTTCAGTATTTTTGTCATAACTTTTTCTCTCGACATCCGATTAAGGTGATTCAAAATGTATTTGAAAGATAATTCAAAGTGCTACAACTTTGCTAGAAATACCTCTTTTTTCAATTCGAACGTTTACTAGGACAAACATGGGTCTCAATCTCTAACTAAAAATCTGGACATCCTTGTGTGGTTGAAAATTGATTTGTGAAAGTATTTTGGCCATATTTTCACTCCTTTTGACCTTTAATTGTATCAATTTGACCCTTAGCATTCTCAAATTTTCATCGTGAACTTCGACACAACTTTTGAGTATTTGCACTTTAGCCCACAAGTTTTGGATATTGCTCTTTTTCGCCAATTTTTCGCTTCTTTCTTTCAATTTCACTTACATTCATTGAATTTCACCTAATAACACATTATATAATAAATTAGGCTATAATTCCATTAAAAAATTACGAAATTTCAATATTTTGGAATCCGAATAAGTGTATAAAATACACTTATCATGTACAAACATTAGACAACTCAAATCTTGCACCAATGTCTTCTTCCGCTTCCAATCAATGTTTTAAACTCGAATCTCGGGATGATTCTCTTCTTTGAATTGGGCTTTTCGATCTCTCGTTGTATCCCCTTTTTAGAATAATTACGAAATGTCAATATTTTAGAGTTCGAATAAGTGTATAAAATACACTTATCATTTACATGTTTGGCTAAGCTTTAAAAAATATACTTTTTTTGACAATAACATAAGAATTTCTATCATAATTAATGATTTTTTTAATTAATCTCAATCTGAAGTATTCAAGCATACAAACGCGGCTTTGTTGTTCGTGGCTTTGTGTTAGCTACATAATATATCATATATAGTCGTAAAAAATAAAAACTCGTACATTTTTGTGTGAAGAGAGAGCTAATCAATGAGAACCAAACCGACAGATGACCTAGCTAAATACAAGCAAGCAAGCATAATTGTAGTATTTGATCGACTTTGTACACACACATGCTTAAGAACTCAACTGTACACAAAATTCTCCATACAAACTAGTTTTTGGTTCAATATGATCCACTTCTATTTGTTTTCATGACACGTTTCACCTTCTTTAATACTTCTCAATATTATTCAGTTTAATTACCTCACTTAATTAACTTGCCTTCACGGTTTTATCTTAGATTACATATTCCCGTTTCTCGCGAACTTGTCAATCTGAGATATGTCAATAATTTTTTCCAACCCACTGGCTTGTAGAAACCTGGAAACAGATAAAAACACACTTAATATCCCAAGAGAATTTCAATATTGAGAATAAGGGTGTTTCTATTTCAAGTGTAAATACATACTTATCTCTTAGATCTATTGTCATGGATTGGCAGCCTCCTGGAATTGTGGACTGCAAATTGACTGCTATATTTGGGTTATGAATACTCTGCCGGAGATGTATCCAACCATATTGTCCATGTTCACCTTCAGTAACTTTAGCCCTGGATTTGTATCCAAAATGAATTAAGCTTAATTCTTAATAAAGGGTCGACTGCAGAAATCATTTTCTAAACTCTGTTCAATTAAATGATAATAAAATCTAGTGGAAGAACTAAAGCAAGTAGAATTTTAGCAACACAACGGGGTATGTTGGTTTTAATCCATCCCTACCGCATTTAACATGTGCAGTACTCAGATTGCATCGTTCACATAAGGCTTCTATAAAAACTTGTGCAAGACAATAGAGCCGAAGTCTGAAGAGGACTGAATATTTTCCCATGCACTTTATGATCATCACATGAGAAATCTAAATCTTAACAATACTAAATAAAATGACTGTTAACCCTAGGTTGAAGTCCAAATTCTTGTCCGTATGGGATTCCGAGAAAGAGAAAGAGAGACCGCTGTGGGATTAGTAGAAAGTTTTGCTTTCCCGCTCTATATATGTAAGAAATAGAGGCATGGAACGTACCTTAACAAGGTCTATTAATTAACCATTTTCATTGTCCCAATTTGGAGGAAAACTATCAATTGTAATTATAAGATACCTGTACATATGGGCATCAATGGCGGCTGGAGTGTCGTTGGAGTCCACAAGACAGCCTTCACTTACCCAGCAATCTCCGCAGGAATCTAATTCCCACCCTGGTATTCTTCCTTGCTACAGGTAAAATTTCCAATATTTTATCAATATATGTATATGAACTTAGCAATTAAAAGAGCAATGTCAGATAAATGGGTACTTGAGTAAAGAATCACAAGAAAATAACAATCTCGACCGACTATCTATTATTTTTGAATTGAACTACATACCTCAATGTAATCTCTGAACGTTTCAATGGCCTCCACACCTTTGGCCTTTGCATATCTTGGCTCGGCGAGTATATTCATTCTTAGCTCTACAGATTCTAATGGCTCTTCGAGATCCTTTATAAGACTGCTAATTCCTTCATTATCTGATCCCTCCAGCTTCATCCTTACCATTTCAATTATAATTTTCACTACCATGTAAGCACCTGTGGATTTTATAGACACGAGTCAGGGACGAGATCTTGAAAAAGGAAAATTGAAACTACTCAATTAATACACACAAGAAAGTTTGAAATAACCACTTCTTATTGTCAAGGAAATAAGATAGTTTAGTTCTACAAATCAGTTATTAGACCTGTTGTGCTTTATGGTAACAAGTGTTGATATGTTAGGGCAAGATATGCACAAGATAAATGTATTGGAAATGATCATGTTAAGATAGATGACCGGGTAAAGTAAAATGGATAAGATACCACACGTTTCGTAAGATCCAAAAGTACTGTCCACTTATTTCTATATATTCATAATTTAATCCGAATATATTCATACCCAAACAACTTAGTTAGTTGCAAGTTGCAACATGTTTTGCGTAGATCTAAAAGAAGCATTCATAAGAGTGACACAATATGAGTAGAATAGGTTAGAAAAGGGAAGAGTAATCAAAACTAACATAGATTGTAGTTGTTAAGGATCTAGCCACATAATTTTTGGGTAGATATAGCCACAGATTCTTGCAACAAAATGAAGCAGAAAGGGGCAGAAAAATCTTACCATCATCGAGAAAATGGTTTTCTTTGAGGGCACCATGACCAGAGATTTCCATCATAAGATGTGTTTCAATTCCATCCTTGTTAAGCTGGACACCCTTGTCAATCACGTTCCTATAGCCAACTCGATACAAGCAATGTTGTCCGCCTCTATCATTAATAAACCTAGTAAGTGCGATACTTGTACGCGCATCAGTTACAACAGTGGTACCTGGGTGTTCCTTCAAGATAATAGCAGCCATGAGGGCGATCAGTTTATCGCCATTTATGGGATTGCCTGCGCTATCAACAACACCACTTCGATCAACATCTGTGTCAAAAACAATGCCAAGATCAGCATTGTTTTCTAGCACGGCTGCTCTTGTTAAGGCCATTGCAGTTTTGTCCTCAGGGTTGGGAATGTGGTTGGGAAACATCCCGTCCGGATTGAGGTGGAGAGAGCCAAAGGTGTCAGCTCCAAGTTTGTCTAAGACGTCCCAAGTGAAGAACCCTCCTGATCCATTTCCAGCGTTTACAATTATCTGCATTGTGAATGAACTTGTTATAAGCAAATAAATTCTTCAGTCCCGAGTTTTTAAATAAAGTAGTTTAGCATGGTAACAAAGTAAAAAAAATGTCACCATATGTCACTGCTACTTATACATAAAAATTGCACCAATTAGGCCTATGTTTGAAAAAATGAATGTGTCCTTCACGTTAGGGAATAGGTATGGTCCAGATACAAAATTTGATAAAAGTTAAGTCAATTTCAATAATTAATTTTAGTCATACATAATCACATGTTCCATCAATTTTTATCAAAATCTACTAAAAATCTTATGTTGATTTAAATGAAAAGGTGGCTAAATAAATTTTTCATTAGATAATTATATTAATATCATAGTTTTGCTTATTATGCTATATTTTAATTGCAATGAAGGTCTCTAACATTTGCATATTTTCATGCTTGTATTCCCAACTTTTTTAATATATAATATTTTTATCATCAATTTTCCATTAATTAACACATATTTTCCTGATGACGGTTTCATCCAAAAATTCCATTAGGGGGCATAACAGACTTATTTCCATTTTTCTGTAGAATACATGCCCAATGTTTTTTTTTTTTTCGGGCTGACTTATTTTATAATCAACATTTAATTCTTAGTATCTACGTGCCACAATCTTATTATAGAGTATTGTGTTAATAGATTAGACTTCATATTTTCAACTAACGATCCCATGAAAATGTGAGTAAATTTCCTTTAGAATTAAAAGTATTTTATTCATTAAGAATTACAAGTATTTTTCACTAATGACTACGATTTAGCAAAGCCTACAAATAGTAACAAAAATAATTATCATAAAATTAAGAAGTGGGACTAAGAACTTAAAGTTCCAAGATGCTACTTTCGTCAATTGATCTAGAACTCAAATTTATATAAAGACTTGAATTGAAATCTCATTAACTACGATTCATTACGAAATTTGAAGGTGTTTTATATTGTCTATAGGATGACAACCTTGTTAAGATTAGGACGCCATTACAATTATTCAGTAAAATTGCCTCCTAATTAAGAGCGATCAAGGGTTCAAAACTGGGGCGGAGTTAAAATTTTAGAGTTATGGGGATAAATTTCACAAAATTTTAATTGTGGGGGGGCAAAATTGAAGGAATATTTTGAAAATTTTGTACAAAATCTTGAAAAATGTTGTGCAAATTTTTGAATTTAAAATTTAGTGTGGAGCAAGTGACTCCATGCCCCTGGTTCAACGTAGTTAAAAGGAAAAGGGGTAGGCCTTTTATGATCCATTTTGAACTTAATTTTTGTTGCCATATAAAATTTTTTTAAGAGAACCTGAAATCCTTGAAGAGGAGTGTCATAATGCAATGGATGGTTGACTCTTTGCTTGATGATATCTCGGAGATGTGCTGCATATGTGCTCATGAAATCGACTCTCATCGGTGGGGTCTGAAGCGTGCTCGATACCTTCGCAAGCCTGTTGGCATATTTCCGAGCAGCTTTATCGCATATTTCCTCCACCTCCGATGACGTCAAACCTCCTTTTTTGGTGAAGAATTTCAACCCATTTCGTGTGTATGGCAAGTGAGATGCGGTCATCTGTCCAACATAGATAAAAATTATGATCTCCAATGCGATATTAAGCTGTAATTCTTAAGAGAAATTTTTAGCTATAATTTATCTCAAGATCAATCCCCATTTGACCGTTATGTAACATTAATTTTGACTTCTCTCAAATGAAAGAGTATATATTTTATATTAATTTCAACAATCGAGAAATTAAAAAGTTGGTCCTCAACTTATGATCTATGTAGTAAGTTAGTTCCCAAACTTTAAAATAAAGCATTTAATCTATAACATTGAACTGTTATTGTATATGTAAACTCAATGGACAGTTCTTGTTAAATTTTCTGCTAAAAGTACTATTTTGACGATAAAATAGTAAACACGAGTCATTATAGTATAAAATAAATAATGGAAGAAATATATATAAAAAAATGTCGACCTCTTGTTCTATATTTTTATAGTTAACTATTACGAAAAGTTTAATAACTTTAAACGAAATAGTCACAAGCTGACTCGATATGCTCATTTCACTAGTTTATGTCGTGCGACGAGGGCTATTACTATGGGGACATATATGATTACTAAAGAAATAAAATGCTTAACTATAGTGAGTGAGTGAATCAGCTCTATGCTATACCATTATAGAAGCGTCATACATAAATGGAGGAAGCAATATACTCATAAAGCATGCTGGTGTGGTGGCAAGTCCCATGTCAAATGCCACACACCCCGCCCTAGCAAGACCTGCAAAAACACCTGCACTTAATGTTGCACCCGAAATTCTTGGATCCCGCCCAAGTGATATCTTAACATCTTTCACCGGTCTACCCTTTTCTTTCTCCAATCCATTCTTAACCCATTCTCCAAAACTCTCTGCAATGGCCTCCACGGCTGGCGGATTTAGGTCGACTGGTCGGCCTTTTTCGCCTTCCAAAGCGACCCCACGAACGTCGGATCCATTTTGTAGCCTTCTAATCTTGTCCATTTCTTCATCCACCACCACTTCATTATACTTTGCAGTGCTTGAGGACTGTACACGTAGTGAAGATTTGTTTAAAGAAAATGAATAAGTAATATGGAATGGCTTGTTTGTTGGAAATGATGGGAAGTTTGTGTTTGCAGTAATGTGGTGGTGTAGAGATTGTGGTGGAGTAGAAGTGGAAGCCATTTTTTCTGCAATTTTTGGTGCTTGGAGGAATTAAATTATTTTTAGACCAAAATAAGAAGTTGGGAAGATAACATTCGCTCAATGAAGCAGAACCCTACACTGGTATATCAATCTGCAAGGAAAAAAATATCTGCGAACAAGCTTCCAAATGCATTGATATTTTTACTTTGTTTTATTTGAACCATATATCCCACGTTCATTTTCAAAAATTTGTGACAATGGTATATTCCCCCGTGCAGGGTATTGAAGCAAAAAAAAAAAAATCAACTTTCTTATCAGTATGTCCTATGTGGCATGTTGGGACCCACACGGCTAACTAAGCAGTGATTCATGCGTAGATGCTGGCAAGGCGGACCACTCTATCACTGAGCAATCTTCTCCATAAATTTGTATAAAGCAGCTATCTTATGGTGAACAAGAAAAACGAAAAATATTTTGATTTTATTCAAAGAAAAATCAAATTAAATCTTATATAAGCTATCCGAAGGATCTATTATCTTACGGTTGTACTACATATACATCACAACTTACATATTTTTAAACATTATTAATTAAATTTCTTGTTCCATTCAGGGTTGAGGTTGCTCTTCACAACACTAGTCTCAACTTTCTGCAGTAAAATATACTTCATCAGAAGTCATTCTACTGCACTGCACTCAACTCATAGTAAGATAAATTTCTTATGGACATAGGTGTTCGGACGTAGTGAAGTTCCAATTTGCAAGACAATCAAATCAATATTAAAATACCAGTACTATCGCGACAAAGATTGCAACGAATGACATTTTGAGGTTACTTCTGTTTTTTCTCCATTGTACTTCTCTGTTATTTTTGTTCGTCTTGAGATATTTTACAAGTATATAAGGCGTGAATGTCATTTTGTACTACCTCTAAAAGTCAAATTTTTTGCATTACAATATTCATGCACTCAACTTTTCCACTCTCGTTTAGAATTAATTCGCCTCCGATTTTTAGACTTTACTACATTTGTCCTTCAACTCGCCTCGAACTTACTTGTTTGCCACTATATGTTCTTCTTAAATAAAACATTAATATGCTTGTTTGCAAGCTCAACCTCATTATAGACTTGGGCAAGAGCTCTTCTACATTCATGCTTGATTGCTCTCGTGACAACTTGCTCGAATTGTAGAACATTTACATACTCTTTCAAAGCACCAGTGCCCCCAATGTATTGGTTGCTCTTTACAACTTCGATTGGTTTGTTCTAAAAATTCCTATAGTTTTATTTAAAAGTTAAACATTTCATTACAAAGGCGGCACCCAAAAGATATAAATATAACATTTTATAAAGCATTTTTCACATATGAAAAATATTTTGTCGCTCTTGTGCATTAAAAATTAATCCATTGTGCAAAAACACTTTGGTGTTAACATACTGAAAGTTAAAAAGTGTGTTTCCCAAATTACAACTCTTTAAGTTGTGTCAACGTGGCCATTTCCAATTGGCTAGATTGTTCATATCCGGATTGTGCTTCTTCGGACGGTTTGTGAGCCGTTCGATTTAATCAATGGCTATCATTCTTTTGAACCTAATTTATGTGTTTGGCTGTGATTCTTGGGATTTCATTATTCATTCTGCGTATGATTTTTCTGGAAAAGAAATGCTCTTGTTTTGGCTCTCTTTCTCTGGCGTGATTCTTTTCTTCCATAGATTAAGGGGTTATTCTTGTATAATTCTGGGTCCTTTCGCGTATGATAACAGTGGCTTGAGTCTGTATTTTGGTTATTTTGATTAGTGCATGTTCAAGTGATTTATGCAATAGGGTTTGAGTTTTCTGTTGAAGTTCAAAGAGATCCATTTCTCGATTTATGACTAGAACTTGGTTAATTGTCTGATATTTGGTTCCATTTGTAAACTATCCCTCTGGAAGGTTTTCTTGGTGCACTAGTAGATAGGGCTGGTCCCCAGATCAGGTATAGTTGAACTAGGTTAACATTTTTTGTGTTATTTTCATTTCCGCGGCGTGTGTTCTTGAGTGTGGTTTTTTTCCTGTTTGTGCATGATTTGGGTGGATTAAACCCAACACATACTGTAACCAAATCAATGTTCCTCAATCAAATAGAGTTGTTAAATGAAAAAATGAACTTTAAAGGAATTAATGAACAATATGTAATGTTAAAATCTACAATGGAATTTGTTGAGGTAATGTTGTTATCAGCGTGTTATATCGTATTATGTTGTTAACAGAGTAACTCATAAAATGAAACTAGAATTTAGAAACCTTCATATTTAACGTATGAAGATGTTTGGTGAAAGACGATAGATCCTAAGCCTACAGCCATTAAAATACTACTGAAATAATTCATTTATCTGTTACTGGATATTAAAGAGTAGAAATTACTAGTGCTTTAGAAAAAAACTTCAAACGTATACGTCTATGACTGCAATACTCTTTGATGTTTCTTTCTCATGACATTTCACCGGGGCAAGCAAGAGAATATTGATTTATCGAAGTCATTTCGACTAGATTCTCAATCACCCTACTAGAAAATGAACTTTAGGGTTTCTAGAAAACAATATCATGAAAAATTAAAAATTAGTTATCCTCCACGATGAAGTGAAGTACGAGATGTAAGAGAAATTTCAAAGCAAATAAGTAGACGGATTTGTGAAGAATATTATCAATTGTATATAATAAACTTGTTTATATTACAAAGTAAAAGACCATATTTATATAGCTAATAACTCTAAAAGAAAAGATTGCATAATAATTATACAATCAACTAATAAGGAAAATAATCATACACTCTTGAAAAAATATCATAGAGATTATTCTTTCCATATCTTCAACACTCTCCCTCAAACTCAATATGGTGTAGCAGCAATCAAATTGAGTTTGAAAGATAAATCGATCCAATCAAATTTTCAAATTTGCTTGTATGTCAACCAAGCTGAACAAATAACTCAAAGTTGATGATAATGAAAAATCATCATCCGCCAATCTAACCAAATCATCACCAAGACTTGAAGGAAAAATCAGATGACAGTCAATCTCAATAAGGGTTGGAAAGGAAGAAGGAACACTCATATATGCAAATAACCAACGCATCCACTACTAAATCAAACGGATGTAAATTTCATATACAAATTAATTGGATGCAAATTTCAAATTTCAGCTCGACAAATACCAAATGAACTGATGTAAATTTTAAATTTCGGATACACCAAATCAAATTCCAAATTAACTGGACATATACTAAACCAAATTCCAGATGAACTGGACATGTACGAAATCAAATTCTAGATGAACTAGACATACACCAAACCAAATTCTCAATTCCATGAACTGGGTATATGCCAAACCAAATTGCAGATTACCTACTATAACCAAAAGTTTAAAGAAAAACTCCTAACAAGTTTAAGAGGAAAAAAGACCCAACTCCCAACAAAAGCCAACAACATCTTGAATCATATACTCTACCAAAAGAAGTGCAAAGAAAAAGAAGGAGAAACAAACCGACGATAGAAAAGAAGACAAAGCAGCAAAAGAGAGAGAAGAAAATGTTTGCCACCCACAAAGTTAATTTCCAATATATTTATATTTTCGTAAACCAACCCAAATTAGGAGTAATCAAACCAATTAAATAATTGGCTCCAATTACTCCAACAGCCCAATAAACAAAACCAACATATTATTTTAACGGCCCAAACTCAATCAACCCACAAAAGAAATTAGATTGCAACACAAACAAATTACCACTCAAAAGAAGCCCACTCCAAAATCAGCACACACTAAATAGCAAACCTAATATAACAAGCCTAATAAACTAAATATTCAAACTCAACCTTATGCTCAATTACAATGTCACCAACAGGACCATTACCCATTGGTTTAATTTGTGATGAGATTAATTGGGCTTGGATTGTAGTATTAGCTGGGAATGAAAGGTTAATGGGCTTGGAACCCAACAAATAAATACCCAGCCCATTAACCCATAAATCCAATAAACCAAACCGTAAACACTAGTTCATCTCACAGAGATCATCTAGATCTATTCAGTCCACTTCCACTTCATTATCTTCCCTGATTTCATTCACCACAATTCCAGCAGCCACAACAACCAACTAAATCAACACAAAACCAAATCGTTGCCATACATCTGGCTTCTACTGTCGCCACTAGAAGAAATAAGAATATAAATCAGACAGTACAGAATCCACAGTGAAACACCGAATAGTGCAACTGCTATGCGTATTGCCTATGCATTTTGACTTATTGAAACCGTTAAGTGAGCAGGAAGGCCTTATTGTTTGGATACGAACTGAACCCAAAAAGAAATTCTCCATAATGTTGCACATGACCACCGGAATGTGATACAAAGAAAAATAAAATTGTTAGTTGGACGAGTGGCTCAAGGCCACTCGCCGGAAATGAAATTCAAAGGTTAATTTATTTAGGATCTCAACCACTCTGATACCATGTGAAGAAAATTATTAATTGTATATAATAAACTTGTCTATATTATAAAGTAAAAGACCCTATTTATAGGACTATAAATAACTCTAAAAGAAAAGATTGCATAATAATTATATCAACTATTAAGGAATATAATCATACGCTATTGAAAAAATATCACAGAGATTATTCTTTCCATATCTTTAACAGGATTGATTGAGAAATATTAGGCAAGACTTAGATACTTAAAGCTACAAACAACGAAAAAGATTTGTTATTTTGAAGTTTATTCTCTGGCTTGAGAATTTAAGCCTGTCTGTTTGCCAATAGATATGTTCACGTTAAACAATCTATATTAGCCCAGCTTCAGCTTAAAACCCAGCCCAACTCCAATTGTCCAATATATTCATTCATGACATTAATGTAATTTGAATAGCTTATTACCAAATGTTTAAAGCATGTTTTACTTATAGTTATATGTAAACTTTTATTATGAATAAAGTTTTATTGACTTGAGCTAAAAATAAATTACTTATTTTGACAATCAGAGACATTATATGTTTGGCTAAGTTTAAAATAATCAATTTTTGTTTCCAAATTTTTTTATATATAACTTATTCATACTTATAAGGAAGAAATTTACTTATTTTGACCATGAGATAATGCTATTAACAAAATAAGTAACTTGCTCTATATTTAGCCAATGTTTGTCTCCATTTTTTTCAAACACATATTCACACAATAAAATATTTTACAAGTAAACTCAAAACTTTTTCCTACATTTTAACCACAAATTTTCAAAAAAATCACTATAAAAAAATTATTTTCCCCCGAAAACTATTTAAAAGGGAGACAAATAGAGGCTTAATCTTGTCGATAAAAAGAATACTTGAAAAAAAGTATTTATTATAAGTAATCTGATTATATGTATATTATTGAAACTAAGTCAAACATGGACGTGAAATAAATTTTTTTATTTACCGTCGAAGTTCCTCGTTTGTTTTTTCCACTTAGAGTGGGATAATATTGAATGTGTTGATGTAAAAGAGTGATACCCACATCAAATAGTATTTTGAAACCGGTGAAATACAATAATGTATTTTGACTGCATATTTTGCTCAAAACTTTTAAGTTGTTTGGAACAATTGGTTGTCCAAGTTCTTCAGAATAATACTCATTAAGCATTTTATTAGTTTTTGAATTGTGGATATATATTTTTTGCTTATATCTATGACGCTTCTATCAATTTATATTTTCTAAAATGAGTGTCAATTTTTTTATTTCACAAGTAAACTATGAATATCTAGTGGGACATCTTAAGGTAAGCATCTAGACTTCTAACTCATAGCGTCTAATGCTCTTTGTCATGAATATAATGATATTGGTTTCCTAAACTCGATCGCTAGTGATGTGAGTTTATTCCAAAAATAATAATAATAATAAATTTTAGCCCACTTGAAAATCATTTCTTGGCTTCGTTCTTGTCCTTAGTGGAATATTCAGATAAACATGCAATTTAATTATATACTAAACCAAAAAATAATAAGAATGTTAAACTACTATATTGAGTACCATGTTAAGCTTAAAGATATGAAAAATATTAAATATACATAAAGGTGTACATAACCCTTACATTGGGTGGGATCCACAAAAATATGGACCCCTCCCCATGTGAGGGTTATGGACACCTCTATATACAATAATTATGTACACCAAGTAAAATCCTGAAGATATATTGATATAATTTTCAACTCTAGCACCAAGAGTAAGGATGGCAGCGGGGCGGGACGGGGCGGTCCGTCCCGCCAAGCAATTTCACTCATCGTCTCCGTCCCGTTACCCGTTTAAGGTAAGGCGGGACCGGGCGGGGTTCATTTACTATCCCGTTTAATTTATTTATTTTTAAGTTTTTGATAATTTATTTTTATTGTCCCCATTTATTATATTTAGACAAATAATTTTAGTTGCCACTTTCTGTTAGAACTAATGAAATTTCGTAAAATTTTCCATTTAAAGTATTGAATTCTAAAAAAAAAAAAAGACGGGGCGAGCCCGTGGCAAAAAATTTCTCCCCTAATACCCGATTAAGCGTGTTATCCCCACCGATATCAAATTTGTCGAATTTTTTTGTCATCTCTAATCAAGAATAATTTCATAAGAGTCTTCCAATATAAGATATTCTCTATTTTAGATGGTCAAACTTTGAAGTTAGACTGCAAAAGGCTTTTTATATTCACCTTTTAAAATAGAATGTGTGTCAAGTCATCTTCCCATTCTTGTACTAATAATTTAAGGATTTAAAATTTAACGTTAATATAATTTATTGCATGAAGTGTAATGGGTTAATTACACTAGAGGTCACTGAACTTTCACTTTAATTACATTCTGGTCATAAGTTTCAATTTGGAGCAATTGGGCACTGGAATTTAATTAAAAGCATTCAGCCACTTCATTTGGATTATATTAACGTGCCTACCGAAATCCGCTAACATGTCCATTAAAACTACGAACACATACCCATCCCGGTTAGCAAGTTAATAACATTAGATGTTACCGAACTTTTACCCTAATTACAATCGAGTCACTGAACTTTCACCCTAGTTACAATCAGGACGTTGAACTTTAACCAATGTTATGATGCTGATAAATTTTAGTGAATAAATGATTCAGAAAAATATTTTGTGGGTTAACTTAACATTTTGCACAAACTTCAATAATCATTTATGAAATTAACTCCGATAATTATTAAAAATTCCACACGATATCATACTCGTATTCAAAAAAGGAGTTGCACCTACTGAATAGATTGCAGGAAGGGTATGGACTACAAAGTAACGATGTCGACTCTAGTAAAAGATAGTGGCAATTTGCTATTCTCAATTATAAGCACTATTGTCCCCCCCCCCATTGACCTTGTTTATTGCGAAATCTTATCTACAACGACTATAGGATTTCACATCAAATGTTTTTTTGCATATGTCGTAATAAATTTATCCAACTTTTATGAGTATGGTTTATCGCAACATATTTTTTTGCATTTTGAAGAAATCAGTTCCTTATTTTGCTCGATTTGTATTTCGGTTGGAAATTTGAGATTCAATTTTTCTTATGATATTAGATTAATTGAATTTTTTTTCCTTTCAAATTGAGTTATTTTACTTCTAATTAAATTTGACAAGTATGAATTTAAGTTTTGTAACATATTGTTTTTCACTAGTTAGTATTGTAGATACATTAATGTTATCTTTAAAAACTTATGCTTGTAATTAAATAAAAAATAAAAATTGAATTTTACAAACAAATTTTATGTTAGTAACATTAAAAAAAAAAAAAAATTGCGTATGCTTTTAATTAATTAACGATTAAAAATTGAATTTTGCAAACAAATTTTATGTTAGTAACATTAAGAAAATAAATTTAATATGTCGACAGAGATATCGTGAATAAATAAAACTATTGATTCCTAAACTTTAATATTAATGAAGAAAATTTTAATAAAAATATAATAATTGTAATACTATAAATAAAAAACAAAAAAAAATCTATAATTGCTGACAACCTGTCACGATTATTTNTAAATAAAAAACAAAAAAAAAATCTATAATTGCTGACAACCTGTCACGATTATTTAAAAAAAAAAAAAATTCTTCGTCTGTGATTAGCGATCGAAGTGCGTTGATAATTGCTGACAACATTACGAACAGTGTTGCCTACGGTTATCGCTGACAAATGTGCATATCATTGATATTATTGATGACAGTAATTCCATTGAAATTACCACTAATATTTTCTTCAAGTACCATATTTGATATTTTATTCATTTTTTATCTTTTATCATTATTCTTTAAGAGGCCCCTTTACATATTTTGCCTAATATCCCAAAGAGCAAAAAAAAAAAAAAAAAAAAATGTGAGCATTGACCTTGTTATGTTCAAAACCATCTAATTTCTCGTTTGTAAAATTCTCGACACATGATATATCCAGCAGACAAGGCCTTTTACTTGTACCAATTAGATTCTTTTACTATTACCCCTCGGTTGGAAAGTCACAAATTCTACATTTTCAACAAAATAATTTGGAATTGGGACATTTTGTAGTGGAATATATTTAGTGGAAATTCGATAACAACTCAAAAGCATCATCTCCAAACTGAAAGTCACTTTCAACCTCCCACTCAGCCCCCAAACATGGAACTCCACGAGTGATGCTGACATCCAACCTTCCAAATGCATAATTTTCTATTTCCAGTGAATATTTTCAATTACGGTTTTTGACCAATTGTACATATTCCTGCGCCCACTTTAATTTCATGTACCTGTGTATAGTATGTCTCGAATTTACAGGAGTTACATTTCTTTATAATTTTCACTCGTTATCAAACTTCGATTAGGGTCCTGTTCTTGATCCAAGTGGAGAAACTTGTTAAGGGATAAATCCCACATCGAATAAATATGAAAATTTTGATCAGCATATAAAAGTTTGGGCTACTCTTTTTAATAAGATTGATCTTTTAATAAGGAATTCCAAATTTTAACATAGTGCTAAAGGCCGTTAAACTCAAAAGAGCAATTCGATCCGATTGAAACTAAAAAAATGAGTACACAAAATTTAAGATTGGTCAGCTACAATGGGCCCCTATTTTGCGGGAACATGTTAAGTGACGAATCTCATATCAAATAAAGATAAATATATAAATTAATATATAAAAATTTGAACTGCTTTTTTTAATAAAGTTGACATTTTGACATGCAACTCCAAGTGTTAACAAAAATATATATTTATAACTCATTTAAGAATATAAAATATTTATTGGAAAGTTGGTTCGATGAATCCAATTTGATATTTTCCTTGACAAGTATCGAGAAGTACATGCAGGTACATGCACAGTCCCAAATATATCAACTGATTTAGTTTGACTTGGCTTCTGCATGAGCGAGTTTTTTCTAAAGCAAATAAAAGCTTCATTCATTATGTCGATAGAGGAAACGAGGAGGAAATTAGGAGCTGAAAATGGGATGTGGAATATAAGATTTATTTATACACAAATTGCCAAGTCGACTTTAAAATTTGCATTGCACCTTCATCTACACACACTACACTACGAGACGTCAAAAATTAGCAACGAAACAGCCCGGTATCCACAATGAGCACTGCTGGGTCTAGTCGTGCTAGGTCAAAAGATGAGTTATTTTAGGGTTCATAATGTTAAGGGATAGAATCTCACATCGAATAAAGATATAAATATAAATCAACTTATAAAGGATTGAGTTATTTCTCTTAATAAGATTGACCTTTTAAAATGGAACACCAAACCTTAACAGGTATTAGAATCCGTTACGCTCCAATGAACAATTCGATCCGATTAAGATTAAAAAATATTGAGCACACAAATTTCAAGATTGATCTGCTCAAACGAGTCACCGATCTTACGGGAGCATGTTAAGGGATAGAATCTCACATCGAATAAAGATGTAAACATAAACCAACTTATAAAGGAATGTGTTACTCTTCTTAACAAGATTGACCTTTTAATATGGAATTTCAAATATTAACACTTAAGATGATTATCGTCACTACGAGTACTTTAAAATCAAAATTATTAGCATTAGATACGACTTTGTACTACTGCTCTATCATTAAGAATTTCACCATTAGATGTATCATTGTAACAAGTAAACCTATAGAGGCTATTTCAATACATCGCGGTTAAAGTTGTAAAACATCGTGTAAATCAATTCACTATAATATCAAAATAAATAGACCTGAATGTTTTGCTTTAAAATATAATTACTTTTAAAAGATCTAAAAAATAAATGACAAAAAATTTAACCTCTGTTCAGTCTGAAATGGAGTTTAAGAATCATCGATGGGACGACCAAAGTCCATAAAGAAATCAAACACACATGTAACCTCGAATTTGTCATTGGATATCGTAGGACGAAAGATTTGTGACTTGTTATATACTATTATAGAAATTGAATAAAACTAAACATTGAGATTAATTATTATGTACAATTTAATTAATACAAAATGGGTTTGTGATAACATTAAATTATCAAAAGTGTTCACTTATAATTGCCCTTTAAACTTTAACAAGTCTTTTGATAGATAAGTTAATCATTTAAGAATTGAAGCTTTAAAAAAAAAAAGCAACATTCCACCATAAGTTTAATTTGCTAGCTGGCTTCACTTGGTAAGTTGCCAATGGAGTCCAAGTTAAGTGTTCAAAAGAAAGATTAAAAGGAAAAGTCTTTGACCTTTATTAAGTTTGTTGAATGTCATTCTTTTAACTTTAGAAAATAAAAAACTCAATATCAAGAAAAAGTTTTGTTTTCAAAAAGATTACTAAGAGGAATATTGACCTAATTTTCCTATATTTTAAAATAGTGTCCATTTAGCACCTTGGAAATCAATTAGTAGATTCTTCTTCTCATGCGGACGTATACGATTTTTCTCAAGCACGTATACTTGTGTTTTTCTCTTTTTTTTTTTTTACTTTGCTTCTTGTCAGGTGGTCGTGATTTTTTTCAACGTGTAATATATGGTTCAAACTTTCGTGCTTGTTTGGAGAATGTTAAAAAGTGCTAAAAAGTTATTCATTTCTGCAGTTAATTTTAACCGTACAAAATGGGATCCACATTTTTTTAGCAACACATTTCATTAACTTTTATTAAAATATAATTTTTTTTTTTATCAAAATCTTTCCCAAACAACCCCTTAGAATTGCATTATAGAATCAAGCTCGGGATTTGATACAAGAGCATTTTGATGGGAAAATTAGTTCAAAAGTTATTGTCAAAATGTTCAATTAGCACAAGTGCTCAAGGAGTCACAAAATCTACAGTTTTTTGATAATTGAAATGATCTCTTACTCATGGTAGGTAAGAGTTATCTTGTCCACCACTGACGTGGACCTACAATTTTTGACAATTCAACGTTGAATTGTAAAAAAATTATAGATTTGACCATTGACATGGCAAACACCACTTCAGTATTAGGCATGACTTATTTTACCTACCATGGTTAAGAGATCATTTCTGTTGGAAATAAAGGCTATGGCTCGTACGCCTAAGATAAAAGTGATGTGTTCTAATAAGACTTCTCCTAAAATTATGAAAAAAATTAGCAGTGTGTGTGTACATTAAAATCCTCAACAATTTAATAGAGTATGTTTGAAGAAATATTTGTAAGAGTTGAAGATGGAAGAGTAAACAATTTTTTATAAATATCCAAGAGATCAGTTTTTTCAACTAGGCCATATAATGCATAGAGTCGGCTTAAGTATTGGATAAAAAGGGTCCTCCGATTTTACAAGATCTCCAAATTTTAAAATTTACACACTCTTGTTTTTGTTTTTCTTATGAAAATGTTGCGGGTAATTAATAACGGTAAAAAAGTAATTAAAAATTACAAACAATTTTCAGTCAGTATAATATAAAAAATATGAATAGTTTAACACTTTAATTATCGAAAAAGATTTCTTCAATAAATAAATCAGTAAAATATAAAAGTTAAAACACTGAATGAAAATTTTGTCGGTAACATAATGAGTGAAAAACATCACTTATAATTCGATTATGTTGTAAAAATAATAATTAAATAAATTATCTATACAATATCTTTAAAAAAATAAAAAATAGACAATAAAATTTTGTGAGTGATACCGAATGAATGTCATCGGTGATTTACGATAAGCTTATTAGCTCGAAATGTTCATATGTTTGATTTTTAGTGTTCAAAGCATCCATACATTTAAATTTTTTGCATTTTTCACCCATATTTTCACGTTTCATTGTGAAAAACGTAATATTCGTCAATTTTTATCTAATTTCTCAATTAAAGAATATTAAATAACAAATATATCATTATATTTAAATAAAACAAAAATAAAATAAAGAACAAATTGCAATCATACTTCCAATTTTTTTTTAAAAAGGTACAAATAAATTTCAAATATATTAAATTAAAAAATCAAAATAAAAAAGAAAAATCATCCATCTCTCCCTCGCCACAAAACGAAACTAAAAAATAAACCACCATCGATGCTCATACGAGGAAAGCCACCAAACCCACAGCCGCCACCACCTCCACCACTATTTTCATCTCCAAAATTCCTCCCATTGCTAGATCTCTTCAGCGCCTAAAATCTATCAATTTCTATAGATCTCAAGATGCCACCAAAAAATGATAACAGATTCAAAAACCCTTTTCAATATTGAGAGCTCCCATGAAGCCCAAAAATTTGAAGCACGGTCCTATTATTTCTTTCAGCCATCTCATCAAGAAAGTTTCCAAGAAGATCTTCAAACTGCACAGGCACAGACCCATTACATTTTTCAACAAGATCTCCACGAAACCCAAGATCATTTGATTTTTGAAGAAGAAAAAATGACCCATTCGAATTTTCAAGAGGTCAATGAACAGAAAGTAAAGAAAAATGAGTTGCAGAGCATGGTTGATGTTTACAGTCAAGTTATTGGCAATCATTTTATTCGGACTAAGTCGGACACTAAACCGACGTCTAGTGAGATTCATTTGAAGCTTCTGGAGAGAATGAGGAAGTCGACGAGCTTGAAATCAGCTTTTGGGCACTTCGAAGAGGACGTTGTGGAGGCGCAATAGCTTGCGACGATTAGAGAGAAGAGAAATAGTAAGGTGTGAAACTTCAAACACCTTGGATTCGTTTTTATTGTTTGTTGAAGTAAAATGGGAGGAGTGAGTAAAATTTCGGTGGTATCCTTGACGGGAATGGTGTTCCGACTGCTCCGTTCAGCGGTTACTATCTGCAAAATGAAGTCGGGGCTTTCTCTCCTGTTGTATCTCCGACATAAGAATCAGTAATCGATTTTTTTAGGAAGTAAGTAGAGCGAATATGGAAATTCAAATAGTTCGGGTTTCAAAAAAAAATACATTTCTCACCTCGCGAGTATTTATAAGCGCCTGATGAAACGCCTAGTTGTACGATTAATCGTGTCACTTGTCCCTCATAAGCCTTCCCACTTTCCCCCACGTTCTATTGTGGTGACCACCATCTATCATGAGAACGTAGAGTACCACATGTTGGTAGGCGGTTTATCATGAGAACGTAGAGCACCATATGGTGGTAGGCGGTCTATCATGAGAATGTAGAGCAGCCCGTGGTGGTAGGTAGTCTATCATGGTAGGCTCTATCATGAGAACGTAAAGCACCCCATATTGATAGGTAGCTTATCATGAGAATGTAGAGCACCCCATGGTGGTACGCGGTCTATTGTGAGAACGTAGAGTACCCCATGGTGGTAGGCAGTTTATCATGAGAACGTAGAGCACCCCATGTTGGTAGGTGGTCTATCATGAGAATGTAGAGCACCTTGTGGTGGTACACAATCTATCATGAGAACGTAGAGCACCCCATGGTGGTAGGTGGTCTATCATAAGAACGTAGAGCACCCCATAATGGTAGGTGGTCTATCATGAGAACCTAGAGCACCTCATATTGGTAGGCGGTCTATCATGAGAACTTAAAGCACCTGATGGTGGTACGTGATCTATCATGAGAACGTAGAGCACCTCATGGTGGTAGGCGGTCTATCATGAGAACGTAGAGCACCTCATGTTGGTAGGTTGTCTATCATGAGAATGTAGAGCACCCCATGGTAGTACACGATCTATCATGAGAATGTAGAGCATCCCATGTTGTAGGTGGTCTATCATGAGAATGTAGAGCACCACATGATGGTACGCGATCTATCATGAGAATATAGAGCACCACATGGTAATAGGTGGTCTATCATGAGAATGTAGAGCACCTCATGGGGTCGACACCCTTTGACGTGGTGCTTTACGTGGAATGCATATCAAGTAGTTCTCACCTCATTGGTCATCGTGGATAATTATTAATGTCATCTTGTATCACTTTGTATTAGCACCAATGGGGATTCTATTTTCTGGTCTCATTTTGTGGCTAGGGTGAGGGGCAGGGATGGGGGTGGGAGAGGGAGAGGGGAAAAGAAGAAGATGATTTTTTTTTCTTTTTTCTATTTTTAATTTAATATATTTGAGATTTCTTTGTACTTTTTTGAAAAAATTGGGAGTATGATTGCAATTTGTTCTTTATTTTTCTTTTCTTTTCTTTTTGTTTTATTTGAATAGGAGGATATATTTGTCGTTTAACTTTTTTTATTGAGAAATTGGATAAAAATTAATGAAAATGACGTTTTCACAATGAAATATAAAAATATGGGTGAAAATACAAAAATTGTAAACATAGAGACATTTTGCAACTAAAAGTCAAACATAGAGACGTTTTGTGCTAACAAGTCATTTACGATAATATTATTAACGATGTTGACATCGATCGCTGACGAATGTGTATCGTGATCAACAACATATTGTTGTTGAATTTTCGTATGAATCACTAACGTCTATATATTACCAATAGTCGTACCATGATTATCGACGGTTTCTTATCAATGAAAGATGATTATTGGCAGCTTTTCATTAGTGAATGAATAATAGCTGGTAATTTTCGACGTCACTAACAAAGATGTATTGGTAATAATCAACTGTATTGTTGTTACTATTTCCGTTTAAATCACAAATAGATATTGATTTTGATCAGAATCAACCATCGTCAGCAATTACTTGACAAAATTTTGTTAAATATTTACTCTATTAATTTGTTATTATTGTTTTCGAAATAGCTCATTCGAGGATTTTATTTAAAGTCTCAAATTTTTTAAACTACTTCTAACCATACTTGTACTCGTATTCCCAATATAGCTTAATTCATAAGTTGTAGGGGGGTGTCGCACACATGATGATATTGGAAACTTATGAAGCATTTGGCCCCATATTTGTCTAATCGCCTATGACTACGATCAAATTCAATGAACTCGTTCCACTTGGTATTTATTATTAATTTCAATATCACCAAATGGGCGGCGAAATTATTGTTTACATGTAACAATAATCATTAAAAAATATATAATTTGCATAGATCATATGAGTGTGACTTAATCATTCAATATTTTATGTAAAACATAACAATCATATAGTGACTGGATTATTAAATTACATGCCTAAGGTGGCATCAACTTTAGACACATTGTACTCTGTACCATTATTATTCTCCTTTGATGTTGATATCTTATTTAATTGTAGTTATCCTTTGAATGAGTCACATCTTGAAAATTTTATTACAAGGAAATTAAAAAATAGGGTTATTTAGAAAAATCCTTAGAAGATCTTTCTTTTCAAACAACATAGAAGTATGAATGCTCGTAGTTTCATGTTCAATTGAAAGTTGAACTGACTGCGCAAAAGTTGAGAGAGTCAAAGTTATTGATTAAACTTTTTTTAATAAAAGTATACTTATTGCATGAAAAAAATAGATATACATTGACAAAAGTTTACGAAATCAAAGCATTTCAATGTCAATTTTTATTTAGCTCATATTTGACTATCATTTTTTTTTAAATTCATTTTTCTCAAATTTATTTTAACAACATATTTTACAAAACTCACAACTTTAATAATTTTTTGATAGTGCGATATTAGGGATGACAAAAAAATTCGACAAACTCGATACACGAGAACCCCGTCCCGAACGAGACATGAATTATCTGCTTAATTGGGTATTCAGGTCGGGATAGGACGGGTACATGTAGTGGGTATCCCGCCCCATCTCGTTTAATTTTTTTACTTTTATTTTTTTTAATTCAATATTTTAAATGAAAAATTTCACAAAATTTCATTAGTTTTAATAAAAAATGACAATCAAAATTATCTAAAAATATGACAAATAATAAAAATTTTAATTTACCAAATATATTTGAATAATTTAACTTTTAAAAATTAAAAAAATTAAAAAAAATATTATTATCTTACTTTAATGAATGTGGGCAATAAAATAAATTATTTAAAAAAAAATCAGGTAATAAATGGAACAAGTGTCTCATCTCACCTTAAACAAGTAATGGGACTAAGAATTACCTCGCGGGGTGGGGGCGGGAGAGGTCATCCCAACCCGCCTCATAGTCATCCTTATGCAATATGTAAATCACAAGTTATAGATTGGTATACATACTACTACACATGAAGTAATAAAATAGATTAAAAAATTCATCTCTCTTTTGACACATGGAATAAGATATTTGTACATAATTTTTTATCAAGAGGCCACCTGACTATTTGGTAAACCCTTTAATAAAAGATTATATTATTCTAGCATGGTCCTTGACACATTATCTATTTATAAAATTTTCTATAACACTTTGTGTACAAATAAAATTTCTTATAATTTTTATCAACTTTTCAACCACACATCCTATCAATTTTTATTAAAATTTACAAAAAATCTATCTTTTTAACAAACACGGACACAATTTGTTTCTCGTTTGAAAGGGCAATTCCTAATCATACTTTGGTCACACAAAGTGATACTAATTTTATGTTACAAAACACGATCTCGGTCATTTAGGGTAGTTAAACGTAAGATTTGATCGACATTTGCAAAAGTTGGGTCCTTTTTGCACAATCAAGAATCCAAACGAGTGCTTTCTTTTTATTGAGGCAAAAGCTATATATAAATAAATACACATTGCCGATTCCACCCAATAAAACAAGATAATTAAATTCCAGAGCCCTAAAAAGATTGGTAAAAGAAAAAAAAAGAAATGGGAATTGATTTGGAAATGGAAAGAAGAGGGAGTAGAAGGGAGACACACTTGGGAGTGGTGGGTCTCACCCTCACTGTTGTGGGTACACCTTCAAAACCGATTTAACCAACCGGGTTTTGTTGACTCAGTGTGTTAGCTGAGTTTCCATGCCGAGGTAGCAATCAATGGCCTTGTATGCCATCCTAATGTCAAGCACCCATCTTTTTCCTCAACTCTATACCCATCCCCACCTGCAAACAAGGCCAGTAACATACTAGCCTGCTTATAAGCATTTGAACCCAAATGAACCGGCTCAAAACCGGCCGAGTTGAAACGGGTTCGCCACTGGACCAAGGTCTCGTGCCTCTCCACCCGGTCCGGTCCCTCACACGCCACCACATTACAGATCTGCCGCCCCAAGTAAACCTCACTCATAACCTTGTCTTGATCGCTCACCACCCCGCCACCAACATCGCACCCGCCGCTACTCTCCAACGAGTCGAAAAGGGTCGAGTAATAGTGCAAAGACTCGGTGAACCGGTCCAAGAAAACCGACCCGTTGTGATTAGCCTCCTGCTCAACCACAGTCAAGATTTCAGGCTTCATTTCGCTCACGACTTGCAGCACTTTTTCGATGGAGCCGGGCCGGGCCAGCAACTGATGCAGCTCGAAAATGGAATTCATAGCCACAGCTTCACCTTCCCTCATATCAAACATGGATGCGTTGAGATCAGCTAATGAATTCGCCACAAAACCTCTGTAATCAAACTCCACTTTAATTGTCTCAGCTAATTGAGCCAATCTACATCCCACTTCCTGCAAATGATCTATGTTATCGTGCGACGGCGGCCCAATTCCTGTCAATCTGACGCTAGGAGGACCGCCGGGCCTCAAGGCCAAAGCCTGTAACAAGGCAGGCCATTGCATCCCCTGTTTCATGCTGAAATCAATGATATGGACACGACTTTTACCTGCAAACGCTTCGAGAATAGCTTGATTTGCGGTAAAATGGGCGAATTTCAGGTACGGACAGGTCTCATAGAAGTGCATTTGAAGGAGGTCAGTGAAGGCCCTGTCTTGTGGATTTGTGGGATATAATTTGTAAATTCTCCTGGCTAATGCTCCAGCAAAATAAGTAGCTACTTTTCGCATAGCCCCTGCTTGTGATACTGCGAGGAACCCAATTTGCTTAACCAAAGCCTCAGCCAATTTCAAGTTCTGTTGTTGCACAGCCTCTGCACAAGCCATCAATGTGTGGACTAGCCTAATACCATTTTCTTGTGAGTCAACCAGGAGCATGGGACGGGGAGACTCGATGGGTTGTGCAGAAATGGACTCGTTAAGCAAACCCCAAGAAACAGTATTAGAATTTCCCATACCAGAATAAGATGATGACTTCAATTTTTTGGTTTGTGGCTGATGCTGTGGCTGTGGGTGCAGTTGACTTGTGGGATACACAGCTTTCCCCGGAATAGAAATAAGATCTGAACCAAAATCTGAATCAACAACCATGTGTTGCTGGGTTGCAACAGAGATTTGAGGACGGACATGGCTATTCAAGCTGTTATGGCTATGGGAATCAATACTAGTAACAGTAGAGGATTCAAGAAAGGGATCTTGAACAACAGAGCTGAAAGAGTCAAAATTAGGAGGGTTAAGCTCAGAAATCATGGATTCAAGCCATGATGAGAGATCCGAAGGATTGTAATGCACAGTTTCTGATGCTATTTGAGAAAGGCCATCTTGTTGAGCACTGCCCATCACTTCTTCAAGCTGTTCAAGCTTCTGCGCAACCTCGGCCATATCAGATGACTTCACCTTGTAACCCAAAACTGCAAAGAGTTCGTCAACACCACCTGCATCTTGTTCTTCACACCACATCTTTCCCTTGTTCGATGAACTAGAAGCGGCAAAATTTAGTTGATTCGGATTATCCCTCTTCATGATTTTCTTTGATATGGGTTTACTCTTCTGCACACAAACTAAAGGAAAAAGAGAGGCGATGAATGGTTGTTGAAGAGGAAGAATCTGAGCATTGGGGATTAGGGGTTTCACTCAAATTTGGTATTATTATTCAGAAAGTTAGAGAGAGAGATGGTGCCATTGGGGACTACAATAATAGCAGTACGAATAGGAGGAGAGAGATAGAGAGCGCTCGTGAAGTGGGGCGCGAGTATCAAAGTCCCATCCATCACTGAAAAATACAGCCACAACAGAAACAGATGAACCAGCTTCGCATTTTTTACCATAGTATTTATACTTAGCTCCAGCAAAAAAAAATTTACTGATAATTTACTGCGTTGTGTTTCAATTAAACTATTCGTAATGAATTTTTTCTATATATGACATGTATTTGGTCTTTAATTTGAATAAGAATCCGTTTAATTGTAATAGTAAAATTTGAATGGAAAAAAATGAATTTTTGAGAATTAAATTTTCTAAAATTATTTTTCTGAAAATTGTTAATTAATTGTGTTTGATTAATATAATTTTCCACGTAGAAAATATTTAAATTTTGGATATTTTAATGTTCGTTTGATTTTATTTTTTATAAATCCATTAAAGTGAAAAAAAAATACAATTTGTGATAAAATTTGTGTCCATTGCCAAAAAAAATAAAATAAAATAACCGGAAACCATTTTCGCACCTAAATCTTCATTTCCTTCAATTGGTGCACGTGTGGAGGGATTTTCAATGACAAACAAAACCTATCAAACAACCATTTCCATGGATTTTCCATGGAAAAAAGGGCTATGAAACATAGCCTAAGTGAAATTCAAATCAAGGTCAAAATGTATGTCCCTCAACATTTGTAAATAAAATTGTACGCATAGAATGTTTCATTGTGTTTAGCTTTTTTAATCAAGATAATTTTTTTACTATTTACAACTTAAAAGTTTTTTTTAAAATATTTATAAACGGTTTAAATTATAAATATTAAAAAAATGAAGGGAATGAGTAGGTAGTATTACTGGGTTATATGGAAAATGTGTAAAAAAAAAAATTGATTTAATCAAATTGTCCAAACCTAACATGGGCTTGTAACGCTTGTTGGAGCTCAGTTCTTATCGCTTCATTTTAATTTTTTCAAACTCGTAATTTGATGAAAGGAAAATTTTATTTTAAAAAAATTAAAAAATTATCTATATAATTGTATATAAATAATTTCTCGTGTTGTGTTGCTCGGGTAGCAAGTTAATCCGTAACTTGTAAAAAGAAAATAATTAGTTCAAAAATAAATTTATAGTAATACAATGATTCCACCTAATTTTATTAGGCACATGACCAGTTAAGGAAATTTTGTCTAATTTTTATTTTTCAAACTGATTGTATGATTATTATAACCAAAAAAGGAATAATAACTGAATCAACCTATTCCATTTCTGGGCGAGTCATTTGTTTCTCAATTAGATCAACGTGGTATGTACAATTTACAAACCTAAGATTAATGAATCCGGTTAAATTTATCAATAACCACTCAATTTAATTTTAGTTTATCATAACAACCCAACTTTATATTTAATGTCATCATAGTCACTCAATTTGATTTTATTTCATCATGACCATCTAATTTCATATAATGTTTCACCATAACCACACAATTTCTTTTCACCATTTTCACTAATTTTAAAAGGAATAAAACGGTATTTTTTTATTATATATATAAAATAAATTTTAAAAAACAAAAAGAAAAGTTTTTTTTTTATTTTAAAATAAGTTATTTATTTTTCTAAGTAACTTTTTTTAAATAAGTTTTATTTTATTTTATTTTTTTAAAGGAACGGTTTTTTTAAATAACTTTTTATTTTCTTTTATTTTTCTAAGTAACTTTTTTTTTTAAAAAAAATAAGTTTTTTATTTTATTTTATTTTATTTTTCTAAGTAGCATTTTTTTAAATAAGTTTTATTTATTTTATTTTTTAAGTAACATTTTTTAAAA
>CAIGRB010038545.1:29626-41777 GCA_903798255.1 Fraxinus quadrangulata
ACGTAGACGTTTGAAATGTTTGTATTCCATTTTTATAGCCTTTAAATGTTCGGGGCCCTAATTTCTTTTTGTTTTAAATTTAAAATAAAGACGCAGTTGTCATTTTATCTAAAATTTGATCTTTTAGCAATCAAATTGATGTTTTTGGTCCATAAAGAACCTACGACATTTAAAAGGTTTGAGACTTCAAATATTAGAAATCAAAGATTGGTGACCCAAGTGCAATTTGTCCTAATATATCATATTGAGGATAAGAATAAAATTGGCGCGTGCAAAAGCGCGTCATTGATCGATATTGATAATGACATTAGGAGTCATATATGGCCCACATGAGGGAATCCAATTGACCAAATGACCCCGACGCCGTCAACATCTGGTCCTTTTGAACGGCAGATGGCAAACAAGGAAAGACAAATACGGCAACGGAGAATCGAAATAATTAACGGCGTTACTGGCAGCCTTATCTTCTCAATTCCCTATGTGTCAATGAACTTTCTCTCTCATCTGTGCATTGTACCGGATTCTGCCCCCACCCCTCTGTCTCAAACGAACAGTACACCACATTTTTTTTTCACCACTTTAGTCACTCACTGCATCTGCATGTTTGACTATGCTTAATATTTACTCATCGGTAATTTTTTTCGATAAGGTTAAGAATTATGTAAATCGTACATTTCATGAATTACGTATATTGTGTGCAAATTTAAAAAATATGTTGTTTAAAAATTGTCCAATTATGTAAAATAAAATGTACATCATCTCCCTTATATTGAGAATGACATTTCTTTTGGTTTCAAAAAATTATAGAGGGGAAAAAGTGTTTTATTAAATTATCCAATAATATGTTGACACGTAGCACAATATAATTAATTATGTGAAAGATGATGTACATGTAGCATGATTGATTTTTAGTTTTATTTTTGAAGTAAAAATCAAATTATTCCAAATTATTCTATATCATGCAAGAGAAAATTTGTAAATATAGTCCTTATTTGATCCTTATTTTTTTAAAAAAAATACATTTTCCTCTTCTTTTTAACCACATTTTCTTCGATTAAATAATATTATATGTAATCCAATTTTATTTTCATTTTTAATTACATATTTTTTATTAATCTATTATTGTAAAATGTATTCTACGTAAAAAAAAAAAATGAGGCTCAAATAGGTCTATATTCATTGCTTGACGGTCATTTTATTTTATTTTTTAAAAAGGGAGTTTCTCATGCTGATTTTTATTTTTATATTTCTACAATAAAATATTTTTAACGTGAAATCAAATTTTTTTTAAATTTTTTTATTTTTTAATCATATATTCTTCAAAAATTTACTATTTAAATACTCATTTTTTCAAAAAAATAAAAGGTAAAACATGGGCATATTTAGGCGTGACGTATGCAGCATGGAGGCCAAAGGCGGCCCAACAGACTGAAACCGTAAGGCGGAGGCGCCCACCACCACCATACTCCACCGCCCACTGGCCAGTCCGCCACCACCAGCTTTTCATTCTATTGGAATAATCATGATGTAGGATTGATTGTAACAAAGTGGTGGGGGCCACACAAGCCAAAGGGTCCCACATCCATCAGCCACGTGATTCTAACAACGTGTAGAGATTCCAAGAGGTTGTGGGTGTGGGCATTGGGGTGTGGTATATACTATTTTTAGCACTTAGAGATAGATCCAGCCATGCTTTGCTGTCTTTGCCTGAAACCTGTCATTGCACCTTTTTTAAGATATTGAAATTATTACAAACTATTTTTATCCCTATAATTGTCCATCCCTACCCACACCAATTTTTCCTTCTCTTTTGCTGAAGATAAGGTGCAAGTACCATTGACATGTTTTAAATTAATTGGTCAAATCTTGACTTTTGTATTATGAAAATCGATCGATATTGATCTAAGTACAGCACAACAATGCAATTATCGGAAGCACGCTCTACCACTGATCTAATATCCGATGTTGAACTAAGTCAAACTGCAGTCTAGATAAATAGATTCACACTTTTTTCTAATTTCAATGGGAACTTATTCGGTTTGATCTCAAAAATTTCTCATGACATGAGATTTTTAGTGAGATCCTTTTCAATTCGATTCTCAAGAAGTCCTAATGACACGACTTGGTACCCACATGTTAATCATGTAGCATTTTAATTGGTGCTACCAAATATTATCTATTTACAGGACTATACTAAAAAAATAGCTCGACATGAAATAATTTTGAAATACTTATCGAGATAAAAAAAAATTTGAATTAGTGCTTCTTTTATATTGCTTTTAAGTGTGTATTATCAGTGGATCTTACGAAATATGTGATAAAAAATAAATAAAATCTATGAATCTTATAATGTATATATAAAAATTTATATTTGACCAGTTTATTACCTTTAGAAGGCAGCCCTAACAAGTTCTTACACTAGTTAAAGGTAGATAGTAGAATATTTTGTGAAAAAAAATTGTAAAAGAAAAGAATTGTCAAATCCTTTAGTAGGTAGAATAAAAGGGTGTTGTGAAAAACATAATGAATGGATAATGCCTTATTTAGAGCGGCACCACCATGTGCATTTTATTATTTAAAGTTACTTTAACTTAAAGAGTTACATGTGCCCGGTTGGAATTATGACGCCTCTGTTCCAACAAAAAAGGCAAATCTTACTACGCATGCAGATTTGGTGAAGTATGTTTGATCGTATTTAAAAGTCGCTTTAATGTATAAATAAATATATATTTTTTGAAACATCGGCATACAACGTTCAATTATATCACTCTGAACTTGTGGCAAAATAAGAAGAGGTACAATCGCAATGGAGAGGAAACTACACATGGGCTCATGATTTAAGGAATGTGACATAATTCTAATTGAATAATATTAGTGTATTTATATTTAAAAAAATTCATGATTTTAACATAAGTATAGAAGTACCTTCATTTATCCATTATTCATTTTCAGACTCACGATGTTCCTTTCTAAAAATTTTGGTAAAATTTTAAGCGACCGAAGTTAATCATAAACATCTAATGGATGTACACATCAACACGTGCAATCAATATAGCATATTGTGACTTTTAGAGGAGAATAGTATTAGCATTTGTGTTTTTTTTTTTTTTTTAATGTTGAAATATAATTCAAATTAATCGATAAAAATATTTTTTGTTCACTAATTTTTTATTTATGGAAATCATTGATAATTTTTTACCAAATCATTTTCACAATTATCTTTTCATTGCTTATAATTCATTTGCAACTTATATTTCAAAATTGTGTTGACCAAAACTAGCTTGTCCATATAACGTTGACCAATTGTACAATATACATTGTGTGTACAACTTTTTTCTAATCACTTTCTTGTTGTATTCAGAGTCTTTTTCTTTGTGGCCTCAATTAAAACTCCACAATATTAGCTGTACACGTGTGGCTAAAAGGTTATTTGATTCTTGTGAGAATAAATTTGCTAATAATTTTAATTTAATAGATTAAAAATATTTTTATTATTTTATTATCTTTTACGTGGTCATCATTATCTCATATGTAACACCTAACAAGGTTGAATTCAAAAATGGAATATGCTTTTGTTGTTGGACCACCTTCAATTTCAATAACGGTAAGACTTCTTGTGAGAGAGAATTATTCTCAGAGAATACGATACTGATAATATAAATTACATAAAAAAAATTAGTTAAATATGTGTATACTGTATTGCTCATTCATATTCACTATTATTAAACATGCATGATCATTGTTAAAAGTGATAGGTGAAAATATGTACACTATAAAAAATTGATAAATGGGTACTAATCTGCAATGAAATTAAAAATTTGAAGACCCAAAGCTAAAAATAATTGATTAAATATCCAAATGCTTTTCTTGTAAAAGTTTAGGGACCCAATTAAAATATTTCCCATTTAAAATATGGAAACTTTTGCCAACTTTCTTTATCAATTTAGCCACTGTTTGGTGTATATTAAAATCATATTTTTAGTATTTTTTTTTTATAGAAATTGATTAAATGTGTAGCTAAAAAATTGGGACTCATATGAAATGTGTAGTTAAAATTAATTGTTGACTTTGATTTGAAATTTTAATTAGATTTAAATTCAGACCAAACATGGGCTTAATCTTGTAGCAAAACTATAATTATGAGAGTGAAATTTCAAAATAAATGTATATGATTTTAAACATCATATTACTTCTTCTTTTGTTTTTTCATTAATAAAATTTTAGAGTTGGAATAATTCAATAGAATTCGCAATTTCATAATTTCACCATCACTTTTCAAGGTGGTTACGTGTAAAACAAATGAATTGCAAACAGTAAACCAATTTCATGCCGGCTCTTAAGCGTAAATCTTTATAACCACAAAATCTCCCTTATCCTAATTCACGATCAATGATTGCGGCTTTGAATTTATTCTATTCGATCGATTCTAGTTACATCATTGTCAATACCTTCATAGTGGATTAAGAAAAGAAAATTCGAAAAGAAGAAAGAAAAAATTGATTGGCAACAACAAAAATATCAAGCATTCATGTCCCTTTCTCAAGACATTGTCAAAGATATGAATTATTCTTCCAAAATTTAGAAATATATCTTTCTTTTTTTCTTTAATTAGGAGTTAAGCTAACATCCCACATCATATGCCTCTTTTCATATACCAATAATAAAAGGTAAATAAGATATACACAATCATTTGCAATTAATATAGAGAGAGATATTTTGTTATTTGTGCCGGCTAAACGATGTAGACTTACATATGCTACTTATATTTCAATTAAATTAATCCAACTTACAATTATATAAGTAAATTCAGACACAAAGACAATGTCAAAAGTGAATGATACTACAATTATATAAATTTGATCGGTCGAAGCATATATTCCACCCTCATGTATGAATATTCAGAGTTACGTACGTATAAATATCGTATATGAGAGGTCCAAAATGATGTATAATTATCTACATATCTTATATCAAATTACGTATAAATTATGTAAATAATGTTTGTTTAGACAATAGAGGAATGTATTAAAATTTCTTTAAACGCACGGTTGGATGTTGCCAACTTATAAAAAAAATGTTAATTTTGGACCATTAAATTGGTTGATGGAAATTTCCAAGTTAATCTATTAAATTATGATTAATCATATTTTAGTAGTAATTATCAGTCTCGAAATTCCATTTTGTCCAAAAATATTATTTAAAAAAAGAGCAATTTATTTCTTTTGAAGTGGATTGATGATGAAACCTAAAACCACCACCATCACCACTTAAAAAAATATATAAATAAAACAAGTAGTTGGAGATATTTACTTATTCAAACTATATTTCATTTCGGGGGTTGGTTCGCGACTTTTTTTAGTAGATGAATTGAATTTTGGTTCGTTTCGCCATTCAGATTAATTTGCTACAATATTTTCATTTTTGTTCTCAATATGCTACAACATTTTTTTTCATTTTTACTTCACCCTGAGTGAATGATCTTGTAAGGATTCATTCTCACGATTTGAACTAGACTTGATCTCGAATATGCTAAACTTTAATTACTTTATATGATGTACATTTTGACCCTTAGCATTACTCTTAAATTAAAGAGCTTGGTAGGGATACTTTATGGGAAGTACATCACATCATTAATAATTTGAACTCCATTTTTGTGAATATAAAGTAAGATGAAAATTTTGAAACATATTTATTAGCTCCCTTGGAAAATTAAATGTGAAGTCTTTTGTATCCAACCATTCACCTTTAACCATATGTGTACTATGCCATTAACCTCCAAATCTTATCAAAGGAATTTATGTATTGAGGATGGAAATATTCTATTCAAATCCTTGATTGATGGAGAATATGAACGGAAGCACCAACATCATTTTTGATATATAGATCGAATATGAGGTTTAACGATTGGACAAAATTTAAGAAAAAAGTTGTGTGAGTAATTTATTTATTCTAATGATACGTTCAGCATTATAGACGAGACATTTATATAAAGTAAAATTGGTTAGTAATAAACTTTTTGGGTGGGCTTTCAGTCCAATAATTTATGTTGGATATGGAGAGAGGATATGTGGCCACTGCTAATAATGTTCAATAATCAATCAGATCCATCAACACCTCTATCCATTCAGACAGCAATTTAGAAAATGTGGTATGACAAGAAATATTTAGCATGCCATACTGTTTGATTGGACAACACTATAAAAAAGGGCGTTTGAGAAATAATAAAAAGAATTTAGTTTTAGGGAAAAAATAAAAGAGGGTGGCCCTAAATCAAATTTCCTTCGACAATGCCAGCTGATTCAATTACTGCCTTTTTTACAGCAATGGAGAAAAAGGAAAGGAAACCTTTACAGAGGCAAAGGAGAAAAAACCATCAAGCATCATGAGACAGAGGAAGGTGCCTTTCCTTTTTCATGTAAGAGTTCACTCACATCAATGTAAAAATAAGTTATTGTCTATTGAAAAGCCGAAGAAAAGGGTGATAACTAAATATTTTTGTAGATTTATTGTCGATGACGTGTACTACTTGTCAGGGGCGGAGCCATGAAAATAATTCAATGCAAACACAATTTATCAATGTTGAACGTCGAGTTTTTTTTTATGAATTTAATGATGATAAAAATATAAAACAATACTAAAAATGACATAATTTATAAATTATACTTGTTCCTTGCGAATTTTCATACTTTGATATCGTTGTACAATAATTTCATTATCGAATTTTAAAAATATATATTTCTCTACATAAACAATTGTGTTATTATTCATCAACTGATCACCCATCCGATTACACAATATTTTATTTACAATGCTCGTTGCAGAAAAAGCTATCTCCGCAGTAACGGTAACAACTGGTAGAATCAATGTTAAAGTCAAAAATTTGTAAACCAATAGATTTACCACATTTTTCTTTGTCAAAACTAATTTTTCTGCAAGATCACCAAGGTTGTTCAACCCTTCAAATTCTTTATTAGTGCGCATGTCAAAAATATAAATTTCAAGTTGATCATGAAGTAAAATGAGATCTCCTAAAGATAAATGTAATGAATAAAGCTCAGCAAGTCGAATCAAGCTTTTCTTGTCAAAAGAAGAAAAGAATCTTGTGAACACAAACAAGCTATACAAAAGAGTAACTTTATATTTACCTCCGAGAAACGATCAGCTACACAAATGATTATCTCTATATTTACCTCCGAGATATGATCATTCAATTCTTGAAGTTGTAGATCGATGTCAGAATAGTACAAATCTACCCGATAATGATGTAAGTTTGAAATTTTTGGAGGATTACGTTGTGGATGATCATGAAGTGCATAGTGTACAAACATATAATCCATGCCGAGTACATCAATATAATACCGTTGACAGAAATAATATACTTCTTCAAAAAAGGAGTCTCACCCTTCATCTCTCGTTATTTGGAGTCGTCGTCTGCACAACTTCACCAATTGTATTGCATTCACAATATCTTGATCTTTCCTTTGCAATGCCTTTGACATTTCATTTGAAATCCCTAAGACACTTCTTATCCACTGTAGATTAAATGCAAAATCAAATATCTGCATCAATTCCAATAAATTTGTTGCATCAGACATTTGATCACAAGAATAAGAGCCATCTAGAGATGGAAAATGAGCCGAGCGATCGGGCTCGTTAAATGACGAGCCTGAGCTGAGCTGCAAGTGTGCTCGGCGACCTGAGCAAGGCTCGGCTCTTCGAGCTCACGAGCGGCTCATGGGCTTGTGAAAAATTAAAGAAAAATTTTAAAAAAATGTGAAAAAGTAAAAAAAAAATATATTCAAAAAGCTCGTGGGCTCGCAGCTCGGCTCATGAGCTCACGAGCTCGCCCACGAGCAAACGAGTCACGAGCCGTGCTCCTGGGTTTAAGGGTCGAGCTAAGCCATTGCCATTACTAGAGCCATATTCAACAATAATTGCAAGTACATCACTAACAGAATAGAACATGGTAAGTAAGCTGACCAAAGAATTATAATGTGAACCACATTATGTATCATCAGAACGTTGAAGGGTTGTTTCTTGATTAAACCCCGTCCACTTAAAATTTCACCTTTCTCCAATGCCTCAACAATAAAATCCAATTGTTTCTCTCAAAGAAGATCACAACATTTAAACGATGTTCCAATAGTATTAACCATATCACCAAATATACGAAAGATGTTAGTCATAGGAATATTCCTTTTTGCAATAGCTACAAAAATTAGTTGAAGTTGATGAACAAAACAGTGAATGTAAATGACACATGAATTCTCTTTTAAAATGAATGATTTCAAACCATTAAACTTACCTTGCATATTACTTGCCTTATCATAATCTTGTCCTCTCAAGCTAGATATGCTCAAATTATATTTAGAAAATACCTTATCAATTGTAGCCTTAAGTGATAGAGTCGTGGTACTTGTAACATGTTCAATCTCTATGAAGCGTTCGTTCACATATCCACTGTTATGTAAATAACATAATACAATTGACATTTGCTCATTCATTGACATATCATGAGATTCATCAACTAGAATAGAAAATAATGAATTGCCAAAATCTTTGATAATATCATTGATCGTCTCAACAACACAAGCATTTACTATATCCTTTTTAACATCAGGTGATGTCAATTTGCAATTTTGAGGAGCATTTTCTAATGTGGCTGTATTAATATCTTCATTATGAGCAGCTAAAAATTTCAATAGGATTAAGAAATTACCTGGATTGAGAGAATTCTTAGATTCACCGTGACCCCGAAATGAGTACCCTTGTCATAATAGAATTCGAATACAATCAATAGATGCATTAAAACAGGTAACATATGCACTTCTTACTTGTTCTGACTACTTTTAGAAAACTGATTGAATGTGTTGCTCTTGATTCATCAAAACTTTACACTTAATGCGAGCTTGATTATATTGATTATGTGCACTATCATGTTCTCTTACATGAGTATGAAGCATTTTTTATCTTTCCAATACGTAAAACCTTCATCAACAAAATACACACCTCTACAATGCTTTCCAGAACTTGTTTTGAAAAGATAACAATACAAACAATAAGCAACATCCTTTTCTACACTGCACTTCAACTAAGAACCGAACTGTTTAAACCGAGAAGGATTGAATCGTCTAGCTCTTACTCCAAATTGTTGTTTTGGAAAGTCATGATGTTGGGGTTGATAAAGACCCTTTAACATATATGCTCTTCGAACTTGATCTCAGGTGTTAGCATTGTAATCCAAGTGGTTATCCTTAGACCAGGACCAGTTGGAAGTTTAGTGACGTCAAATTCCACATTATTCGACATCTCCCCCATCAACATTTACATTGTCTACATTAATTTTTCTTTGAAAGAATCTCTTCATTTCATATCTAGATTTAAACATTGACATCCAATTACTCACAAATTACAGTGACAAGGTAAGCAATAACTCATAGTCATAGAGGCAAGCAAGCAGTACTGGAAGGAAGTCTGGTAGCCAAATCAATTGTACAACAATGTGTATGTTGTAGGCTTCGAGCAATTGAAAGGTAAAGTGCTAATTTCAGAAGTTAAAAGTAAAAAATCAAACATTATCACAAAACCCACAAATCAACATCACAAAAAAAAATAAATAAATAAATAAATAAAAAAGATTAGGCAGGAAATCAGGGATAACTGCATAAGCTTCGAGTTCGGGATTAAGGACTTCACCTAATCATTTTTCTTCTACAGCTGCCAATTGTCGAAGAGTCGTCTGTGCCCAGCGGTCGCAGACTCTCCATCTACTATCGTCTAGGGCTCAAACAACGGAACAGGGATGAAGGCGAGCAGGAGCAGCAATAGCAACGAGTTTAGCCGTTCGGTTGAAAGAGTGGATAATGGGTATGGGTTGTGACGGGACAAAGTTGGTGGGACTGGGAGGCAATGAATTGAAATGGGTATTGGTCTGACCGTCTGGATTTTTGAATGAAATGGATTGGTCCATGCCTAATTTTGGCCTTCTCGGTATTGGTAATGGTTTTGGTCTTCACTTTTGGGCTGGGCATTAGTGGATGTTCATTAAAAACAATAAAATAATTTGGGCATTGGGTTGGGCCCAAAAATTCAGTGACTGGACTTCATTGGGCTCCGCCCCTACTACTTGTTAAAGACGAGCTAAAGCTCCAATGTAAGTTAGCAAAGTAATGATCAATGTAAGTTAAATAATGCCACTCGAACATGGCCAAATTCTAGGCCCTGTTACATTGCCCCCCCTATTGGAGGGGAGTCTGTCAGGGTGCTACATCGCCCCCCAGAACAGGGCTTGGAATTTGGCCCTGTTTTTCTAGCAGGGCCGATGTAAGTTACACTCTAATCGTGGTGTTAATTTTGTACACGAGTATGTAAGTCAGCAAAGTAATGATGACTGTTATGCTATTAACATTTTGAAAAGCTCGAGATAAAAAAAATGGATGATATCAACACATTCTCATAGAATTATTGCCGATGACATGGATTGCCTTGTCTTGGAGATGTGTCTCCTTTATTACATTACAAAGATCAAGTCAATTTCATGTTTAGCTATGGAAATTTAGCTAAGTAGCTAGATAATTCTATTCACGCCTACAAGTTTCTAACTAAAAAAAATCTTGAGGAGTTAATTGGAACATCTTTAAATCATTTGAGATATTTAATAATTAATATTCTTTCTATTAAATAAATCAATGTACAACAAATTTCTCGTACCCCTTAGTAATTTATCATGAATAACGATGCTTAATATTTATTAACGAATATTACGTACAGTTTCTAGGAAGTCCAATGAAGATATCCCTCTTCTTAAGAGGTGAAGATATTTTGAGATAGGTGACCAATAATTATCTATGAAGTAATCGTCTCTAACCAATCAGAAGGCTCTTTACATAACCAAAAGAACCGACGTGTACACAAGAAAGAAAAAGAGGATATTCATATACAATTAACCCTTCCATGATACATCAATGTCCCAAGTAGGACCAAATGGTCCTTAAAGACAGCAAAACTTAGCTGCTACCATGTGCTTCATGTCTACCTCCTATGCATATATTGATTGCAGTTTCTGAATCCTCAGACACAATGGTAAGGCCTCAAAAATGTTAAAAGAAGTTTTTTTGGTTTAGTTTGGGGCCCCAATGAGATAGACATGCAATGGAGTGATATGCCCTCATGAGAAGGGCAGATGAGAGGGTGTCCTCTTATTTGTTGGCAACACCCACATGCCCCTTAATGTGATCATATGCAGTAGGCCATGTACCTGTTTTTCAAGCAAAACTCATTTGAATCCAAGAAATGCATTAACATTTTAAAACCAAATACTGCTAAATTTTGATTTCTAAAATAAAAGAGTGAAAATAACAAAGGAATGAGAGAAATGTGTAAAATAACTGTGGCCGATGACAAATACAAACCTACAAAATAGCAAACCTAGCACTCGGGTTACCTTGCCGAAGCTCTTCAACATTCAAGAACGTTGGCAATCTTCCTTATCGAGCCACATCAGTTACTGCGTTTCTTAATTCGTGCAGAAGTTATGCCCAATTGGATGGGATCTCACTTTCTTAGTAGTGCAAGGGAAATTCATTCCCAACAAAAATGATAATGATGGATAATGTTTTTTCTTGGCAAATCTCAGCCAAGTTAAACTATTTCCTCAAGAGGGTTCAAACGTGGAGTTATGAAATTTCAATCACACAAGCATTTTTTAAATAATTTAGCCACTGAAGCGTAATGGAGGATTGTCTTGCCTGATCAAATTTTAGCATCCATATAGCATATGAATACTGTGTTCATTTAGATAACTGTTATGATGAGCCACAACAGAGTGAAAAAAACCCCAAGAGCGTAAATTGAAAATAAACTACAATAATCACTTTATATAAATAAAAACTGATCAACACATAAAATCCAATTTTCAATGCATTCACCACTGAAAGTATTGTCCTAATCTTCTCAACAATGTATTTGAATTGAGAATGTGCACAGTTCATAACTTACTTTTCTAATAACTTTCTCAAATAACTTAAACTAATTTTGATAACTAAATGCCTCATTAACAAAATTCCGAAGCATTTCTTGTAGATTAAAAGGTTTAGCTAAACTACATTTTCATCTTTAGCATAATACATACATATTTTCAGTAGAAAGACTC
>CAIGRB010038578.1:9001-27228 GCA_903798255.1 Fraxinus quadrangulata
GGCGGCCATGTTACCGCCGGGATGGAGGGGCAGAAATTACCGCCGGGAGGGATAACTATGGACAAGGCACGCATTTGCCATCATTATTTTCCTTATTTCCTTAATTTTTACGTTTTAGTACATTTACATATATATTGAGTAATTTTTAATATTATTTAATTAAATATTAATAAACGATCTCGTTGTTATGATCGCTGATTGTCAACGTTGACTTGTCAACGTCCGCTCGGACTGAGCTGCAAAGTTGGGTCCGCCACTGATTGCTGGCACGTAAAAGTGTATGGGGAATTGGGTGTGAGAGAGGGAAACAAGCAGAAATTTGGCCAGACTTTGAGAAGAAATAAAGCGCACCATTTATCTTTACCTATATGTCTGTGTTCATAGAAAAATTTCCTGCACAAAAGTCATCGCTTAGGACTACACGCCTAATGTACTTCTCCACAAGAATTATTTTCCTATGAAATACAAACACGAGGTAAAGATGATGGAATGTTTTCTTCCTGAGCATGTTTCATTGTGCTATTAAGTTTCCTTGCAGAGGTTTGGTCATAATAAATTTTCCTTGATTCCAAGGATTGCGTGCAGATTTTCAGGATCACATAAGGTAGTTTCCTTATCAAGGACTTTCTTAGTCGCTTAGATGTAAATTCCGATGCATACTTGGTTGAAGAAAATGTTCGTCCATTAACAATGGTGCGTGTGTTAAGGGATAAAAATTTCACATCAAATAAAGATAAAAATATAGACCAATTTATAAAGGTTTAGAGTACTCATTTTAAGAATGCTGACATTTTAAGATGGAACCGTAAATCTTAAAAGCGTGAAGACCAGAGAGGCGATAATAGTGGCAAAGGAGAAGGTAGACGTGTCAGACCTTTGCCTATTGTGACCGCAAACATGTATATTTACCACGCGTTTCTTGCTGAAATGGCACATGGCCTTTGCTGCAACGTATGTGCCTACGTGTAGCTCTTGCCAGATCCGAGGTGTAACAAAAAAATCGTTAAATATCACACGAGTTCACATCCCTGTCACAGCTTATTTATGAAAAATTCCTAATATGCGCGTGCGCGAGCGAGCGAGAGAGAGAGAGAGAGAGAGAGAGAGAGTCAGTCTTAAAGGTATGATACGGGCATAGGGAAAATTCCTTGATTTTCTTATGGTTTATATTTTTCCACCGATTTTATTGATTTTGATCGAATAGATTGGTCCAATCACATTTCAGGTATGGACAACCAAGGACAGTATTGATGGTTCTATAAGCATCTAACATATATTTTTCTATTTGATACTTTAGTAGTCATATCACAAATTAATCACGAAAAAAAAAAAAAACGCTTCTAAATATGAAAACTAACTATTAAGAATTACTGAGTTTCTAAATTGATATGCTCAACGGTAATGTGATTTTTTGTTTAAAAAATTGATATACTCTAGCCTTATATAATTTTCTAGCTTAGATCTTGAGTATAAACAATGTAGTGACGCGTCGGTCGGTCGTTACAAAAAAACTTAATTTCTTGTATTGGCCCTTGTATATTTTCTTTTTATTTTTTATTTATTTATTTGTCATTATTATGGGAAAACATTTTGTGCAAGTAAAGCTTACTTTTCCTTAGGGTAATTAGCATATAACGACCACACCTTTTAATGCTACTGTGGAAAACGTTGTTATCTTTTATTTTTTGATATTTTCACCCTTATTTCTACATTTCATTGCAAAAAACGTACATACATTTCTTTCTTTTTTGACATTTATTAACAAATTCCTCCCTTGAACTTGTTGGGCTCTAATATTAGTTGAAATTTTCATTTGAATAGATCAAATTTGTTAAGATGAGTAGCCAAAAAATTTACACGTTGATTAACATTCATGTATAATTGATGATAAATTTTATTTAAAAATAACTTTTACTCGTTAAACTTCGCCAAACATGCAAATATTAGTACTGTAACATGTTTTGGGGGGACAACTGTGTACACTTTTATTGAAAATGACTAGTGTATGTGTCATATTTGCAACTACAAATGAAATAGAGTAATGCTATTTAGCCTATTAAAATTATAATTTCAATTTAGGTGGCGCTAATAACATTAAAGAACTCATTTAGGATATCATCTGACGCCACCTAAATTGTGGTTGCAATCCCAGTAGGGTTACATAACATTACTCAATGGAAAGAGTAAAGCAAATGTAAGGTTATGTTTGGAAGTAATGCTATTTAACTTTAATGTGGTTATAATCCTGTATAGATGACGTTAATGTAACATTAAATGATATGTCTGATCAATCAGCTATACTTTTATAAAAGCAGTTTACTCCAAAAGCATTAACTCCTAAAGGCCAACGTAGTAGCAAGGTAGTTGGCTTTCATAAAAGCAGTTATCAATTTTGTACCACTTAGATTGCGACTGTCCAATTTTGTCCTATCTCCCGTAGTCTCCAAGTAATCAAAGGAATTGTGGTTAATTGACAGATAACGTAAGTCACTTGACTCCAATTTAATTTTAATTAGTCATTGCTTGTAATGTAATGGATCTAGACCGCCTAACTACTATAAAAAGGGCTTACACTTGTTCATATCATATTAAATGACATTGAATTAAAAGTTTAAAATGTTAGAAAAACAATTATTTATCTAAATTCTACGTTAATAGACAAAAATATAAAGTATTTTGAAAAAAGACAATTATAATATTTTTTAGGTTGAAAACTAAATTAATCAAACATATTTAATTAATAATTTGCATACAAATAAGTTATAGGTAATTGAATTGTCTAAAATTTATTTTATTTTCATCCAAATTTAATGCTCGCAATGAAGCATACTCTTAGATTTTTAGTATATTTTGATAAAAGTTGATGAAATATATAGTTTAAAAGCTGTGGACCTAATAAAATATGTGGTTAAAATTAACCGTTGATTTTGATTAATATTAAGATTTGAATATTTAATTTCTACCAAAATAGGAACTTAATACAATTACAATAAGTGGCGGACCCAGCACCGAGTGAACCCGGCGGCCGCTCGTGCTGGATCCGTCGGAAGAGTTTTTTTTTTAAACAGTGAATAAATGTTTCAATTATATACCCGGTCAGTTCCTTTACTTTCATAAATTTCTTGTAGCTCAATTGGCTAAAGCTTCTATATTTATGTGAGAGGTCCCAGTTTTAAATCCCTTTTCCACATTTTTATTATGAAATATTTTTAATCATACCATTTTTGCCAAAATTAAATGAAATAAAGCAAAGATCGAAACCCATAACCTCAGGGTAAAGAACGCCTATCAATTGGGCCACTGATGGAATTTGATATTAAATTTACCAAATTAATATATGTTACATTTTAGATGTTAATGCTATAGTAAAAATTCAAATCTTACTATTCTTTTGAATTACACTAAATTTGACCACAATATCATTTGATAAATATTGTTAATTTTTANTTTGGTAAATATTGTTAATTTTTACAACAAAATAATTGTTATATTTAAATTTTAGATTTTGTTTGATTTTCCATTTCTTAAAATATATTTTTCTCTCTCCTTTCAATTGCACTTTTTTCAATAAAATAATATTACATACAAATTAAAAAAAATTATTATTTTCAACCACACATTCTCTATCAAATCATTATTTCAAAATGCATTTTTTACAAAGAAAAAAAAGGTGTCAAATGGGGCTTTTAACATTTTATTGCTGAAAATGATCGACGATTCACGATTGCCTGTACTGACTCCAAATCCTGGGTCCGCCACTGATTACAATGTGGTATATTTATAAAAAAAAAAAATAGGAAAAAGAAAAAGGAAAAAGTGTGATGTGAATATAACTAACCTTTAGAAAATTGGGGCTAAGAGTGTGTCTGATGCACATTTTATAGGAGAGAATGCATTTTTTGTGATATGATGTTGAATATGTGGTTGGAAAAGAAGGAAATGTTATTGACGTGATAGATTGAAAAATGTTTAGTTGAAAATGAGTATAAGAATGATAATGCAAATGAGAATGGGTTCAAACAAGGGCTAAATAAATTAGAATCTAAAAATAAGAACACATTTTCTAAAAAAATTATGTCCAACGAAAAGAAGAGGGATAATCAACGTGGGAGATGGAGGCGCCATGAGGAGGCGGTCGACGGTGGACAAGCCACGACAATTAAATACTTTTATAGCCTCCGTGGCATAATCGGTCTCCACAAACACTAGACAATCTCTCACTTATATTTCTTTTTCTGTCTCTATAAATAACAACATTTGCCACATGCATACAGTGTTTAAGTCAAACTATATACTAGGTACGCTTTCTACTTTTCTTGTCTTTATTATTACACCAACATAGATAAAAAAATGGGAAGAGCCCCCTGCTGTGAAAAAGTGGGTTTGAAGAGGGGAAGATGGACAGCAGAAGAAGATCGAATCCTCGCCAATTACATTCAAGCTAATGGAGAAGGCTCTTGGAGGTCTTTACCCAAGAATGCAGGTTCAAACCTCTCTCTCTCTCTCTCTCCATATGTGGGTATTAATGCTAATTACGGTTTTAATTGTTTGTACGTGTTTGCACTTTTGAAGGGTTACTGAGGTGTGGAAAGAGTTGCAGATTGCGATGGATTAACTACTTGAGATCTGACTTGAAGAGAGGCAATATATCGGCCGAAGAAGAAGAAATCATTGTTAAATTGCATGCCTCATTGGGTAATAGGTTAGTCTACTGCGTACTCCATTAGACCCCCTTTAGTTCAATTTAAAAAAAAAATTGATTAAAATTTAAGTTAAAATTAATTTATACCATACATTTCATTAGAAATGCAATTTTTCAACCACACATTCCATCAACCTATATCAAAATCTAATGAAAATATAATTTTTATCTAAACTAAACGGGAGCTAGATAGAATTGAACATACAATTAATTGATAATGATACAACTCGGAATTCACATTTCTCGAGGAATATATTATGTGGTGTAACTTTTCTAAAAAGTAAATTGTAAACGTTGAACGTATAGTTATGTTCCGCAAAATAAGTTACAAATTTTAAGCCCACCAAATATACATCGACTTCCTTTCCAACTATTGATCTGCTTTATTTGTTGTCTCGCAGGTGGTCTATAATTGCAGGACACTTGCCAGGTAGAACAGACAATGAGATAAAAAACTATTGGAATTCTCATTTAAGCAGAAAAATTTACAGTTTTCGGCGAACTACTGAATTTGAATCACCGAAGATGGCAGTGATAGATTTTTTCAAGGCACAAGGGGCGGCGAACAAGCGGAAAGGTGATCGAATGAGTCGATCAGCCATGAAGAATAAGAATATAAGCAACATTCCGGCTAAAGTTCCAAAACCATCGGAGCAAATGAAAGAAATCGACGGTGGAAATGAAGCAGTGGCAATGCCAAGTACACCAAATTTAGAGAAAGAGGCCTTATCGAGTACAATTCCATGGCCGGACCTGTCCACCTTAGAAGAAGTAATTGAAACCCTAGATATGCCTAGTCCTCGGCCTGGATCCGGCCAGGACGTGGAGGTGAATAATGAAGGAATGGAAATGATGTGTCTTGATGATATTATAGTGGATGCAAATGGGAATTCAAGTCCAGAACATAATGAAAGTGAAAGAGGAACGAACACTACTAGAAAGTGCAGCAACAGCGATGAAATATTACCGATTGATAATCTGGGATCATCGAGTTGGGAGAATGGATTTGAATGGGATTGGGAATGGGACAATACCTTTAATGGTGGAAATGAGGTACACGGACAAGAAAAAGACACGTATTCTTGGCTTTGGGATAATAATGAGTGTGGAGAAGGAGACTGTGATAATGGGATAGGGTTTGAAATGGACATGAATGAGAAGCATAATGCAATTGTTACTTGGCTTCTCTCTTGAAAGACTTGAAAATTTTACATTTTTCTAATTTTTTTTTCTTTTGGTTAATCTTCTTGTAATGATATTGTCTTGTACTCGTGCACGTAGCATTGAAGTTTAATTAAATATTTTGAAGGGAATTTATGGCGTTTTCTTCAATCAAAAAGTATCAGTCGCTTAAATTCGAAAACAATAATTGACATACGAAAGTTTTCTTTTAACAGAATTGACATTTTAAGATAACTATCAAGATTCAATTGGTATAGTATGAAAGACTAAAAACTCGAACTAGTAATTCAATTTATCTAAAATTCGAGAGTTGCTGGATACAAAAAGATTTGTATTTGTAAATGAGCAATTGTCCGGAAATGTTAAGGGTAAAAATCTCGTGTATCACTTCGTCAAAAAGAAGAAGAAGAAGAAGAAATTCTCATATATCGCTTAAACATAAAAATAATATTTATATATAAAAGTTTGAAATACTTCTAATTGACCTTTTAAATTGAAGTCATATACTCAATATAAACTTTATTCATTTATTATACTCTTTATGTATAATTTTCCATAAATGGTCATTCCACAACTTAATTTCAAGTAGAGTAATATTATTTGTAAGGAGTGCTTACAAATATATGAAAGTGATCTTACTCCCATATAAAATGCTATCGGTGCTTACAAATAACATTATTCTTTGAAAAACGCTTATTGCTTGCTATCATGTTAGTTGAAGTACTATTGTATTTATACTTGTTACATCTCAAAGGGAGCCCGAACTGCCCATGGGACGAGCTGATCCAAACCCACGTGCAGATAGGCGGTTCGATCTTTTTGCCACCTCTTGACTCTAGTCTTCACTTGTTGAAGTTAAAATTATTACTTATAAAATATCTTAAAGTACGTATTATGGTTGTTACACTAAAATATTATTGTATACAATGTCTTGTAACATGAATCAAGTAGAAATATACATTACAATGCATGAACACATAAATGTATATTCCTTTATTCTGTCGCATAAACATAAATGCAGCAAAAAAGTGGGCACCGTCGACAGCCTACCCCTCATGGTACACTTGTGGAAAATATCAATGTGCTTTTGTCATGATTATTATAGCCCGGCATCAACCAACTTCAATTTCACCCTATATTTTTCTAAATTTACAACTTTAGTTTTATCTACTAATAATCATTCATCCAATGTAAATTTTGTAGACGTACACTTTTGTATTATCTCCCTTTTTGTTATAGTGCCTTCAGGTTTAGTCAAAGGTCGAGCCATATTAATTTCTAAAATTTTCAAATTTTAGGATTCGCACAGCACGCCACATAGGAGTACAACATTAACCAAAGTCGTCGATAAATAAAGATCTTTGCAAAAAATTTGTGAGGGACTGGATTCGATTCTATCGTATTTGCTTTTTGCATTATTGAAGTCTAATCTCCACCCATCAATGTAGAGTCGCAAGCTAAGAATTGAACCACTTAAATTTCTAGACGGTGTGGCGTATTATGTCTACATCAATGTAGACGGGGAAGAAAACCACTTGTAGTGTATTATAAACTAACAGCCCACTTGCTTGTGTAATGAAACTGCTCACTTGCTTTGCGGAATTGGCAGAAAAATTCAGAATTAGCTCCACTCGAGGCACTACACACTTAGTTCACTGTCAATGTTTTAAAATTTGTCCGAGCATTGATCCATAAAAAGTTTAACTAAAGGTTCAAGAATTGAACTAAGATCACGTCAGTGAACCGACCGATTTTGGTCAATGACCAAACAATAAGAAACGAGAAACTCAAAGTCTACGCAAGACACATTTCAACTAAAATCGTTATTCTTTCAATTTATCTTTAAGTCACGTTAAACTAGTTGAAAGAATATATTTACAAGAATTTTAACTGGTGAATGTGTCTTGAAGATGTGCATTTGGGCCTTGTTTGTCATCCATTATTGTGTTGAAAATGGAGTAATGAATAGTATTTTTTAAAGAATATGTGGTTGAAATTTAAAGTAACTTTATAGGTTTGTGTGTAGAATATTTTATTGGGTGAAAGTATGGTAGAGAATCTTACTGTAGTAAACAATGTTTTGAAAAAATGGTAGACAAACAAGGACTTAAGTATTTAAAAGGGACTGTAAGTTAAAAAGTATATATTAAAAGTCAATATATATTCTCCTCAAATCACATTCACTGTGTGTGTTAAATACTTAAATACATATATACTGAAAAGAAATAAATTATAAGTGAGATTAAATTTTGGGTGAGCCAACTGCACATTCAAAATGTTCCTGTTTATCACAAATTCTCTACACTCACATTTACTCTAGCAGTCCAACTCCATTTTCAGAATTTTCGGGTACTAATTGAGGAAACATCGGATGAGGATTAAATAGGATTATTTTAAATGTTACCCCAAAAATACTACAAGTATGAGTCCCAATTATATAAAAAAAATGTGGATGCAATAAGGCACAGAGGCTTCTAAGACATTGTGATCGAATATGGAGAACACCGATGAAATATGAAGTCCATATCATCATGAGCCACATATAAGCAAAACCAAACCCGAATACTAAAGATCTTAATTAAAACTAATTTTAAAGGGAAAAAACTAATCGTGACTGTCATCTTTTGCTATCCCTATTGCTCTCTTAAAATTACCGTGCAGTATCTAAAGGGACGGGTTACCTAAATCTCTTGGTAAAATGAAATCTCAAACATGCTGCACAACCAACGCGACAGCAGCCTTAGTACCAAATAAAATCGAATGGCGGAAATGCAATCAGATGTCTCTAAGAAGAGTACTTCAAATCATATGGCACCGGCTAAATAAGCTGACCGGAGGTGCAGGCAAAAGTGTTGCATCAGATACATGCTATTGCTCAACATCCATCCAAACATTGAAAGATTATAACTATAAATTTAATGTCCAATTATTTAATTCCATTGAGAGATTATAAAAATATTAATAATTTTAAGAGTTGAATTATAATTTTTAAGAATCACGCTACTAGTCAGGTAGGACTGGGCTTAAGATTCTGGCCTATAAGGTTGACGGCCAACTATAACCTAGGCCACTGTTACAACTCCCACCTTTCCTTGTGGTAGATTATAAAGGCCTTGTTTCCAGCCTGCTTTACTCAAGTATGCTATTTGTGTGTGTTAGGATTTAATTATAGAGGAGATTATAATGAAAGGTGCAGAGTTAAATAATGACAAATTAAGCATCTTTTCAATAATTTTGAAATCAATTATGTGTGTTATGATGAAGCATGAATGCAATACAATTTGAGGCAAAAATTAAAGAAATAATATGACTTATTTTATATCTAGTATAATAAAGGAGACGACTTTTTATAGAGTTACATGATAGAAAATTGCGAAAAACATGCCAAAGGAAAAATATCAATATTAAAGGTAAGAAATTTAAAAAGGACGGATGAAGTGGCAGCAATTGGAATCAAAAGTTGGATCCAAATCAAGTCTTGCGGCAGATGAACCCTGAAGAAAATTGGGGCAAATTTTAAGTGTACATTAATTAAGCGTCTATTTGAGCCCCATTTTTCTGTCCAAAATGCATTTTCAAATCGGTTAATTTCACATAAGGTCACTGAAGTCACGCGAAAATAACAAAACGATCACTAAGGTTTAAAACTTGCAGAAATGGTCACTGNATAACAATAATGGTTAATTTCACAAACGGTCACTAAAATTACGTGAAAATTATAAAATGGTCATTAAAGTTCAAAACTTGCAGAAATGGTCGCTGAAGTTTCACGCGGTTTCAAAAACGGTCACCGAACTTAGTTTTAGTACTATTATGTTTTAATTCAAACCTAAAGCGCCAAAACATGTGGACATAGAAGCTGGAGGACCTCAGTGCAAAATTCAACTTAAAATCTCCCCAACCCCAAACCCAAACCACCACTTTTCGCGCCCCATTCCACCACATTCCGGCCACCAAAACCACCGAACCAACACACCATCTTGAAGTCGGAATTTTGTCCCAAAGTGAGCTTTTCGCACAGCCGGCAGTTCTGTACTGTGTGAGATGCCCACTTTTGGAAGAAATTCCACCACTTTTCGTTCACAATACACCACCTTGAAGCCCTCGCTTCCCTCTACGCAACCCACCCAAGAATCATCCCTAAATCCTCCGGAAAGTGACCCGAATTTCGTCCTAAAGTGGGCCCCTTACACAACAAAAACTGCAAGCCACCATTTTGGGATGAAATTTCGACCACTTTTCGGAGGATTTAGGAGCGATTCTTGGGTGGGTTGCGTAGAGGACAACTAGGGCTTCAAGATGGCTTGTTAATCCTGTGGTTTTGGTGGCCGGAAAGTAGTGGAATTTGGTCCCAAAGTGGCGGCTGGCATTGCTGTCCTGTTCGAGCCCACCACTTTGGGATGAAATTCCGGCCACTTTTCGGCTGATTTATGAGCGATTCTTGGTTGGGTTGCATAGAGGACAACTAGGGCTTCAATATGGTGTGTTGGTCCGGTGGTTTTGGTGGCTAGAAAGCGGTGGAATTTGGTCCAAAAGTGGTGGCTGGCATTGATGTGCAGTGCGAGCCCGTCCCTTTGGGATAAAATTCTGGCCACCTTTCGATGAAATTAGGAGCGATTATTGGGTATTTTGCGTAGAGGATAGCAGGCTTCAATACGGTGTGTTGGTCTGGTGGTTTTGGTGGCCGGAAAGTGGTGGAATTTGGTCCCAAAATGGCGGCTGGCATTGCTGTCTTGTGCGAGCTCGCCACTTTGGGACAAAATTCCAACCACTTTTTGGCCGAATTCAGGAGCTATTCTTGGGTGAGTTACGTAGAGGACAGCGAGGACTTCAAGGTGGTGTAATGTTCCGGTGGTTTTGATGGCCGAAAAGTGATAGAGTTTCGTCCAAATGTGGGCTTCTCCCACATCACAAAACTGCCGGCAGTGGGAGAGGCCCGATTTGGAACGAAATTTTGGCCACCATCGTTGGAGGTATGGGCGGTTCTTGGGTGGGTTGCGTAGAGGAAAGCAAGGGCTTCAAGATGGTGTGTTGGTTCGGTGGTTTTGGTGGCCGGAATGTGCTGGAATGGGGCTCGAAAAGTGGTGGTCTGGGTTTGGGGTTTGGGAGATTTTAAGTTGAATTTTGCACTTGATGTCTTACAGCTTTTTTGTCCATGTGTTTTGGTGCTTTATGTTTGAATTAAGACATAATAGTCCTAAAACTAAGTTCAGTGGCCGTTTTTGAAATCGCATGAAACTTCAGTGACTATTTCTGTAAGTTTTAAACTTTAGTGACCGTTTTGTTATTTTCGCGTAACTTCAGTGACCATTTGTGAAATTAACCCATTTTCAAATAGTATTTTATTTGAGAATGTATGGTTTAAAAATAAAGAAAATTTTTGGATTTACATATAATATTATTTTATTAAAAATGTGTATAAGAAAAAGAAAAATATATTTTAAAAATAATGAATACCAAACAAGGGCTAAAAATTATCGTGTCGCCTTCCCATGTGGTATGTCGCCTGGGTTGTTGAGAGAACAAATTGTAAGGCTACTAGGATGACGTGGGTTTTCTTGTTCGGAGAACATTGTGGGTGTTTTTCCAACAATACTAGTGAATTTAGTGAGTGACATTTTATATAATTGTAACTAATGATGCCAAAAAGGCAAGATGCAATTAGGAACCTCAATTCCCACACTCCATCACCTAGTTCGATCCTAATTAATCATGGTCACATTATTTATGATACATACATTCCAAGCATCTTGATCCACGACAATTTATATCTCTTTATTATTATTATTATTATTATTGCTCAATTCGTTCATCTCTTAATTAATCGTGACTGGCCAACAATGGACACAGTGGGGGATAGGGTCTGTTTTTATTGCTTATATTACTTAAATTTCTGGTATCTACATTAAAAATGGCAGAAATGAAAGTGAAAAGGAGACCAAAAATTAAATGCAGAAAATTGTTCAAAGCACAAATAATATGTATAAACGCTCTAATCAGAGCTGGCGCCTCGAGTAAGCATCTCATTGTACTGTAGATAAGATATTTGTCTTTGTAACTTCATTTGTCCATAGAATTTGGCTATAAATTCCTCCGCTTTCAAATCAATTTCGTCGTCACAACCATTTTCATCATCGGCGCCATTCGAAAATCGCTCCTTCACTCCGTTATCGTAATCCATTTCAATTTCCTCCTCACGACCATTGAAATCAAAATCATATTCAAAATCCAGTACATGTGGATTATTGATGCAGGGAATATGAGGCATCTTAAACTGCAATGAAGAAGGACGATGCATTTTCACGTGGATAAGCGGAGTGGCGTCGAAGGAGAGCTCACGCTCGCCGTAAATGAGCGGACCTCCACCGCGACCGCCGTGCCGGAGATTTTTGATGTATTTAGGTAGTGTATTTAAACTTATTGCCGGTCTCTTCCTGAACACGCCGCCTTCTCTCGCCCACGGCAAAGCTAGACGAAAGATTTTCCACGCTCTACGAGTAAATTCTGAGTTGTTCTTCTGCATTTTGAAATATTTTCTTGTTCGCTGAATTCCTTAAAAAGAATATCAGGAATATTGATCGAGAACTAATGAGGAAATTAACAAAATATGCTTGCTAATTAGTGATAGATTTTGCAGTTGTGGGAAGTTCAGATAGTGATTTGGTAGCGGAGAATATGAACTTATATATACGTGTGATCGTATGTTTGCGCGGATCAGTTACGTTACGCGGTGGGGTAGGGTGGAAGAAGGCGATGTGTGGGAACCAGTTGGTTAAGCGGGCTGTACGCGTTTGATATAGAGGCTGTTATGCTGATTACCAAAAGTGCCCTGCTTATAATTAGTTTAGTTAAAAAGTCAACAATAAATTATTAATTTTAATAATATATTTCATGTTATTGATTTTTATTATTTCTTGTTTTTTACACCTAATCGATTCCATTGCGTCAAATATTTGAGTGAATTTTCGAATTCTCTTTTAACAATTTTTTGCATTTTCAAATTTTATATGTAATCGAATCAAGTTTCAGATTGATTTATGATTTTTCCGGACTAGTCAAATCAATTATTTATAAACATTAAAAATGTTTTAAAATACGTATCACAAAATTTTTGGCTTAAAAAGTGCTAATGAAAATAAAAAAGAGGAGTCAGGAATAAATTCTTTTGATGACACCAACATATTTGGGAATGGATTTAGAATTTTTCGTAATTTTGATAAAAGTGTCTTAACTTTTCTTAAACCGTGAATTCTTATCGATGCAAATAAACATCTCCTTTTTCTTTTGTGAAATTAATCCAATATCGTTTTGACTGTGTTAAAATAATCTACAGAGGGTATTCTGGGCATACTACAGTACAGCATACTACAGTACAGGAATGATTAGAAAAAGGAACATTGCCTTTTGAACAGCTAAACACGCTTTAGTTCAAATTTGGATCTTTGTTAATTCTCTCCTGCGCCTTAAGATGGAAGATTCTCTCCTGCGCCTTAAGAAGGAAGACCCTGAAATAAAGAGTTGGCTTGAGTAAACATTTTGTTTTGTATTTTACTTCCTTCCCAATTTCTGTTTTTTGTTTGTATTTAATTATTTTACACGTAGAAACACAATCCGGTTTGAGGGGATTAAAATTAAATTATTAGCAGATTTTGATAAAAGTCGATGGAATGTGCGGTCGAAAAGTTGTGCGGCTCATAAAATATATTGTTAAAATTAATTGTTCACTTTGACTTATATTAAAATTTAGATTTCAATTTTTACCAAGTCACATTAGTTTTAACGAAATTGCGTTTCTAGTAGTATATACTCACATGTATTTTATGTGATCCACGATTTTTTATAATATTAAATAACGAATAATTTTCTTCACTAATCTGCTAAACTTAAGAGCTTGTGTGAAAATACATTTAAAAAGTGATATTTTTTTTTTAATTAAAAAAAAACTGATAAAAGGTATAAAAAGTAAGGTGAAATGTGAAAAATGAACTTTTTTTAGAATGTGTGATTAAAATAAAGTAAAGAAATTTGATTTCAAAATAATCAATTCTACACAAGCTCTTAAGTATTTGAAATTGATTTTTCAAATCACTTTTCCTCACACTTTCAAACCGTTGAATCAATTTTCACAAATTCGAAAAATCAACTTCGCATGCTTTAAGTAATTATAAAGAAAACAAAAGAGAGAAACTTGCGGAACTTTGGCAGAAAATCTGATGAACTAATCCACGAAGTTTACATGAAAAGATGTAACCTGGTCTAGAAGATTTTAAATTATTGAAAGAAGGGTTAAGACGTAGTTTCGTGTGAAAATTGATTATTGCTAACCATTAAAAGAAAGTTCAGACGATTGTGTAAGGAACAACAACCTCTCGAGATAAAATNTGAAAAGTAATTGAAAGTAACAAGAAGAAATAAAGAAATGAAATTACATAATTCTCAGTTTGAAAGGCGTTTAATAGTTCCCTTCTTCCAAGTTCTATTTTCTCTTTTATACTCATTTGACAATTTTTTTCTTGTAGAACCGTTTGAAAACTGCTCATCGTTCTGTAACTACCAACTTTTTCCACAATGGATGATTTGTCAAAAGGAACTACCGTTTTTAACTGCTGTCATTACTCCCATCATTTAACTACTTGCAATCGAGATTCCTAGATTGTGGAATGAACTGTTTTAATAACCGTTGCATTAAATAACAACAAGACACTATCCTCGCTCAGATCTTGGGCGTCTCGCAGGCTTGAGCGATGATGGGCTTCCGCTATTTGGGCGTCTTGTAGGCTTGAGCGAAAATGGGCCTCCGCTACTTGAGCGTTTCGCAGGCTTGAGCGATAATGTACTTTCGCTACTTGGGTTTTTGCATGGTCTCGTTTGGATCTATCATTTGAATTTCCTAACTGGACTTCATTCTTTGAACCATTTAATTGGACCTCATTTTTGTATGTCAACAGGTTTGTTTAGACATTTTGATTTTGAAATAAATGTTTTTAATTCTACATGCACTTCATCAATTATACTTTTTTGTTTTCTTATGATCCAAGTTTTTTAAAAAAAAGAAAAAAAAAATGGCCTCAGGGAGGAATTGGCATAATCGTTTTTAAGAATTTTAATTTAATTGGGCTTGACCTGTTTTCGAAAGAGTTAAAATTCCGAAAGCCTTTGTTTAACAATTTTTTTGAGATTACAAGCTAATCAAACTTCATCTTTAATTATACATTTCATTGGATTCATAACTTTTATCTACTATTTATCCACATATTTCATACAACTAATAAGGTCATAATTTCAAAAAGCTTTGTCAAACGGGGACTTTAATTTCAAAGTACATTACTATCCACTTATCAAACCCTCATTTTTATCCATTTACTATTTCTCCCAAACAAGCACTCGAAAGATAACAAGGTTTTCACTCACAACAAACCGCAACAGCTAAAGTAGTTTTCCTTTACCATCAATAACTTGGTTTCGCCAGTTGTTTAACGCTCTCAAGAAAAATATCTCCAAATGGTGGAGTTGGTACAAGCAAATCTAACTATTTGGCAATCTAATCTTTGACAATAGCCCCAATAGCAAATAGGAGTATCAAAGTTGGCTACTTGATCCTGAATTGCCATCGACACATATAGTTAACCGATCCAAACTTGGAATTGATCCGTAATTATTTTTTTCCAGTAGACCAAACCAATCTGCCATTAGACCGTGGTTCAGACCAATTTGAATTCAGATCAAACTTTAATTGGAAGAGTCTATTTTGACACCACCACCCTTTCTACAGCATAATTAGTCCTTGGCTGCTCTATTCAATTTTATAGCTATTAAACCCCTGAACAGATTTTATCCAGAAATGTCAAATAAAACTTCTCACTACGAATTATGTTAAAGTACATTCACCTTCACATAATCATTCACATAAGCGTCAAGTGACGCCCCTATTGGAGAAGCGCCTAGGACCGGCTTGCGGGCCCCGACACCCCCTCAAATAGGGGGCGCCACTGATCGTGAACTCTGGTGTGAAGGGTAATGTACCCATCACTACAAGCAAGGCACAAGCTAGAATTCTAAAAATTACAGAAATTAATTATGCAATTAATCAATCATTAATGAATTAATCTCATTAATAAACAAGATCTACAGCCACAAATTCAAGAAAATAATGCAGAACACAACAGAGAGCACTTTTAACTATCAAACACCAAATATAAAGGAGAACTAAAGACGTAAAGTCACACATTAATCATTCAATTTTTTAAACTCTTTTTTGAATTAATGATGGCAAATCCTAAAATATGTTCAAAAATAAACCCAATCTAAATCCAATAAACCCAGCCAAGATCCTGTCTGAAATTCATAAATCTGACAGAAAAAAAAAAGGAAAAGAAATAACCGATCGAAATAAGAAAACGTATCGACCTAGTACCCATGGATGAGTTCAGAGCACTTGTTCTTGATCCAACGGAATCCATTTCTGATTGAAGCTTTGACTCTACCTTCAACAGTGTACACTTTGTACTTTGCAATTCTCTTCCGTCTCTTCATTTCAGGATCATTGAATCCCCATGGCTTCGCCGCCACCTGGCTCGGCCGAGTGACAGCCGGAACCGGTGGCAAATCAGGTGAACGAGGCTGACTCGATGTCGCGTACATCTGATTTCCAAAACTAGACCCTTTTCCACTGACCGTCTTTGGCCTCCAGTCACCACCGCCACCATAACTCGGCCGCCCCATGTCTTCCATTGTTACCACCAAACCGCTCAATAGATACAGAGATTTGAGGTGTCAAAATATACTTTTCAAGGGCTGTTACGAAAGACTTTTATAATTGAACTGTGTTTTTCATCGAGGGTATCGATGGGGTTGTGAAAATATTCCTTTTAATGGGAGTTGTGAGACATAAAAATAATGGAGGGAGGTGGTCAGAAGGGCAGCAGGAGGGCCAGAAGTTGAGCTGTAACGCTGTGTTGGTGTGTTTGTGTACTCGATGCTCCCTTCTTTTTACTTTTTATAAATCTATTTTTTTGAATTTAAAAGTTTTTAATAATTAATGTCGTGCCAACCTCGACTTTCTCGATCGATCTGCCACTCAAAAGTTTTAATAATTTAAAAGTTTTTTTAAAGTCACACAGAAGTTGAGTATTCGTAGGAAAATGAAGACCTTGTTCGATAATGTGAATCACACCGAGCGTTGAGAGGCCAAAATTTAAGCACAGTGCCTAGTCAAATTAATAGAAAAATGGGACAAAATGAAGGAGTTGTGCGAATTAGTGAGAGGTTAGGGATAAATATGTTACTTTGTTCAGATGTTGAGTACGAAATACATGAGTAATTTTGATTTTAATATAGATTGTGTATAATGTGTATCTCTAGAATAGAGTCGATCATGATCTGAATGGAGGTATGCTACACCAAGGGCGGTGTTTTCTTGGGTGAGGCACTTCAAATTTGAGTGGCTCGATATTTTGACACCTCTAATGGCAATTTTTAACAATCTTATGAAATGTTTAAATATGGTTTTGTTATTTGTGCTCAGAGGATGTTTAAAAAGTGTAAGTAAACGATTTAAACATAAATAGATAAAATTTAGTATTGAATGAGTGAATAGTACTTAATTATGTGTAGATAAAATATGACTTGAATGTTTATAAAAACCTTGTAAACGTGAGCCAAGCATAAGCCAAGATCGTGCATTATGTTTAACATGAGTTGCTTAACACACTGTCTTCGAGACAATTCTATTTTTCTATATATTTCTAAATGATATTAAAAAAAAAGAAGACAATTTTAATGTTTTTGCTCTATCGTTGAGAAGGTTACATCATCATGTGTAAATATGAAAATTTTATTGTTTCGGTGTCTACATTTATTTAGTATCCCCGAAATGCAAATACAACAATGTCATTTAAAAGATAAAATATTGATAATAGGCCATAGTCAAGGATTACACCGTGCGAATTTAGTGGCTTGCCTAAAACAAAACAAAAACTAACAATGAACTAAGTATTATATATTCTTGATAAATTTAAAATCTAACTTCTCAGTTGCATAGTTGTCAGTTTGTCTTCGATGATATAGAACTACTATAACAAGATATGGAGCCAACTCCAAGAAATACACGTCCTCCTACACAATAAAATATACATTAAACAAGATATTAGCTTGTTTTTATTTTTAGTATTCAATACTGTATAAATCCTAGTATGTTGTACCAGCCATGCTATAAATTATAGGGAAGAATTCATAAATAAGGGTTTACGTTTCAACGATTCAAAATTTAGGTTTTAAGTTTATAAAATACAAAAATCAGGTATTTAGCTAATTGATTAAAAATATTTATTATTTAAGTATAATA
>CAIGRB010038578.1:27271-77608 GCA_903798255.1 Fraxinus quadrangulata
TTAAATATACATTTTATCAATTAAATATAGTAAGGACACAATTATATGCAATTTGGTCACAATTATCTAATTAATTAATCAAAAATTAATTTTCGATCACAATTTATCAAATTATTGGTCGCAATTTTTTTCTCGGTCACAAATCAAAAAATTTATAGGTCACGGATTACTTCTCGGACACGAATCAAAATTTCATAGGTCACATATCATTCATTAGTCACTAATCAAAAATTTTATGGTCACAACTCATTTATTCATTGCAAATCGATCACAACTTATCAAATTATTGACCACGACTTATTTTTTGGTTACAAATCAAAAATTTTATAGGTCGCATGTTATTTCTCGGTCACGAATCGAAAATTTTATAAGTCACAAATTATTCATCGATCACAAAATTAAAATTTTTATTGGTCACAACTTAATTACAACTTAATAAATTGTGAGTTACCGTCACAATTTTTAGGTCACATATTATTTATTTGTCAAAAATTAGCCAATTATTGGTCACAATCAACCAAATAAGTGATCACAGACACCCACCACATCCCACCCACGACCACCATCGTCGCCATTGTCACGGTCACCGCCGCTGTCACAACCGCCGTCACCACCACCACATCACCGCTAACCACAAATCAGATCCAAAATAACCAATACTCCACAAACCATCATCACCTCACAGTCCTTGTCTCCGCCGCCACCACCACAACTACCATTTCCAACAACAAATTAGATCCAAACAAGATCTCGCCACCATCACCGTGACCACCAGATCCACCGCGACCATCAGATCTGCCACCCAACACAACTAACACTCCACAACCACCGAAAACTCACAGTCGTCGTCGTAGTCGCCTCCACCATCGTCGCCATCACTACCACCACCATTTTTAGCCACCACCACAACTACCATTTTCCAATAACAAGAAACATGATTTGCCACCATCACCGCTCCAACAACAACAAACCAGATACATCGCCATCAACGCGACCACCAGATCCGCCACCATCTCGCGGATTGCTGCAACGGCAACGGGTTGACAGTAGATGGTGGTGAATGTGAAGAGAGAATGGATGGACGGTTTGGTTTGGTTTATGAATTAATTTTAAGGTTTGGATGTTTAGATAGAGTGTGGGATGTATATATAGATTAATTTATAATATTTAATTAATGACAAAAACATGAAATTGAATAAATAAACTTCAACCATGATTTATTAAATAAATCTTTATTCACTTGTTTCACTAAATATGCTTCTTTGGGTTTGAAGTCCAAATAAGAATTGACCCTCTTGTATTCGATTGGGCCTCCAGTTGTAATGTGCTCATACTGGATGAGATTACGAGTGGTGAATTAAAGCCTGCCCCAATCTTTCGCGGCAGATCCTATCCAGTCGACAATGGCCCAAGTCCAGCTAGGGTTCCATCTAACCTACGCCAGCGGCAACAACGAACACGCACTTGATACAACGCACCCCGATAGGCGCTATAGAATCGTGAGCCATATGGTCCCACCGCAACCGCAAATATTTGGGCCTTATGCGCACGATAATCCTATTCCACCATTCAGCGCACGGTAGCTCGTCCACGCTACCAAGGTTCATCTTCCTCTTGGATGCGCATAGCGCACTGCTCTCACTTTCCTGATCTTCCCCGCCCAATAAATATTTATTTTTCTGCTTAAAATTTCTCGAATTTTCTATTTTATTTCTCAAATTCAGTAGCTCCAATAAATTTTCCCTCTTACTTGGTAAGTGGATTACTTATAATCCTTTTTCGTACAAAGTCATTTATGTTTTTATGGAAAATGAAAATTCTTCATGCCCGTATGTTTGTTATTTCAGGGATTAGCAAATTTTGCTTGTTGTATTAATTCACATTTTTTTTAAATTTCTATCAAGATAAGCATTAGATCCTAAATATTGAGCATTTGAGCATTTGATTTGAAGTCATGGCAATTGATTTTCAGACTTTCGAATCAAGAGATATGATGACGGTATTTCCTAGGGATGATCTAAATGGAGAAGCTTTAGGATCATTTCGATGATCTTGAACTGTAGCTGTTGATGTAAATTGTAACAGTGAGTTTGTTGCTTATCGAAGTTGCTTTAATTTATGATTATTTGAAATGTTAATTTGACTGTATGATTAAATGCTACAAATTTGGAATTGGAATGACAGTTTGAACATGGGGCAAAAATTATTCTCTGTAGGTGAAGAAAATGAAGATAGGGCATGAATGACCACGTTGTTACTGAATTTAAAATCATTACCATTTTTGCTTGTTGAGGTGTCATGGTCATTGTGATTACGTTGTTGAGTACTGATCTGGATATAGAAATTTTGAACGATAAACAAACTTTTGTTGGTGGATAACTGTGTTTATTGTTGAATATGAAAATTTTCTAGAATTTCACTGTACTGAGTGATTATTCTTGGACTTCAAAGTTAACCCACAAACAAGTGGGATTGATTGGTAGGGGTGAGACTGTCATTAATCTTTACAGGCATTAGAACTTTTTATTTTTTTGTGGCTCCTTGCAGTTGCATGTATCATCATGGTTATCCTGTGGCTATAGGTTGGGTTGAAATGACATCATGAAGAAGTGGAAATTGGTATTCCATATGCAGTCTCTCCACTTTACAGAGATTTTCTTGTGATTGGGTTCTTGTGAAATGTACCATCAAACATACTCATCTTCAGCATTTTGTACTTTATCATTTGCTGATCCCTCACCCCCATCAAAACACACACCTCAAGAGAAAAGAAAACATAATTCTAATGGCAAGTTTGATACGCGATATTGGAGTGAATTGGACAATGTAGTTTATAAGATTTTAGTTTCTTTTTTCTTTCTTAATACTTATTACCATCTAATCATGTTCCATCCCCTGATCAAACATGCCATAAGAGTTTAGTTGTCTGGCCTCACGATCTTATATCTTCTTTTTTGCAGCCTCAAGAACTCTAGTGAAATGTTACTTAACGTCCCTATAATTTTGCAGTAGGATCTGTGATATTGGTCATAATCATACTAAAATTTCAATTATTCTCCGTTGATGTATCTGCATACTGGTTTATCTTGATTAGAGTAATGCCCGAGATAACAACTATAATGAAGGAAACTTCTGAAAATGGATCAGAGTCTTCTCCAAATGATAATGGCACTGTAGAGGAAATGCCAGAGGACACAATTTTGTCGCGACAAACATCTGTGAACCTTGTGCCATTCATTGGTCAAAGATTTGTCTCTCAGGATGCGGCATATGAATTCTATTGTAGCTTTGCCAAGCAATGTGGGTTCTCAATCAGACGTCATAGGACTCGTGGAAAAGACGGGGTTGGCAAGGGGATTACGAGAAGGGATTTTACATGCCATCGTGGTGGATTTCCACAACTAAAGCCATCAGATGATGGAAAGTTACAAAGGAATCGAATTTCCTCGCGTTGTGGATGTCAAGCATATATGAGAATAGTCAAAAGGGCAAATTTCGACGTCCCTGAATGGCGTGTCACAGGTTTTAGCAATGTGCATAACCATGACCTCTTGCAGCTCAATGAGGCTCGACTACTCCCAGCCTGCTGCACAATGACTGTTGATGACAAGAGTCGTATATGCATGTATGCAAAAGCTGGGATGTCAGTTCGGCAAATGCTTAGGTTAATGGAACTAGAAAAAGGTGTTAAGCTAGGTTGTTTATCATTCACAGAGATTGACGTCAGAAGCTTGCTTCAGTTGTTCAGAAATGTGGAGCGGGATGATGACCCAATTGACCTTCTCAAAATGTGCAAGGAGAAGAAAGACAAAGATCCCAACTTCAAGTACAACTTTAAGATAGATGCCAATAACAGATTAGAGCACATTGCGTGGTCATATGCTTCATCGATCAGATTGTATGAGGCCTTTGGAGATACCATAGTTTTTGATACTACTCACCGCTTGGATGCATATGATATGTTGCTCGGGATTTGGATTGGAGTGGACAATCATGGAACAAATTGTTTCTTTGGCTGCGTACTTCTTAGAGATGAAAATAAGCAGTCATTCTCCTGGGCTCTGAAGGTAAGTAGCTACATAAGCACCATTCTCCATGTTTCTTCCATGACTGAAGTTTAGATTTTCTTGTTCTATTTTTAAACCTTATAGATATTACTTAAGTTATTTACCAACATTTGACTGCATTTTCGTGTATGCCTCGATGCAAGATGCAGAAAGAATTTCGAGTGACTTGTTTATTAGAATCCTAATGATGCCTGTGAGCACGAGTTTGTTACTTCTATACTTTTAGAGTATGTTTGGATAAAGTTAACTAAGCCCCTGTTTGACAACCACTATTTGGGTAAAATGGAGTTGCGAATAGTGATTTTTTGAAGAATGCGTTGTTAAAAGGTAGGCAAAAGTTTTGGGTTTACGTGCATAATATTTTATTGTGTGAATGCGCGGTTGAAAATGAGTATGTAAAAAAAGAGTTTTGAAACAATTGTTGTCAAACAGGGGCTAAATAAGCTTTGAACTGTTTTTTATTGGTCCAAGTGGAATATGAGTATTTTACTTTTAAAAAAAAAAAAAGTAACATATTGAACGGAAACAAACAATTACTTGAAACTCATGCTAATAGACACTTCACTTAAGCCTGTGATTTGCTAGCATTGCATCTGGCATCTGCTGACAAATGTTCAATCCCTTATGCATTCATTTTCAGGAACTGAATGCTGGAATTTTGATTGCATGGAAAGTGTTCAAACGAATATTACTGTATTTTTTTTTTTAAATTTTTGTTTGTTGTTGAACTTTGTGTTTACTCCCAGAAAAAGAAAATTCCACCTTACCCCATCTATGTTTTGATCCCTGCAGAGGGCCATATTTAATTGTTGCACCATTTAAAATATGTTATCTGCCAGTAGAATGTGATCATATAAGATTTCATCATATCTGTATAGACTATAGAGTAGTTTTGAGATTTCGAGAGGATATCCTTTTTGTCATTTATATTCTGTCGTTGTACGTGACAGACGTTCTTGGAATTCATGAATGGAAAAGCTCCGGGAACAATTTTAACTGATCAAAACATGTGGCTTAAAGAAGCACTTGCTACTGAAATGCCAAGGACCAAGCATGCCTTTGCCTTTTGGCATGTCATTTCAAAGTTTCCAGATTGGTTTTCTGTAGTACTTGGCTCACAATATGATAACTGGAAATCTGGTATCCATCGGCTTTATAATTTGCACTCAGTCGAGGAATTCGAAGTGGGATGGAGGAATATGGTTGATGCATATGGACTGCATGGAAATAACCATGTTGTCAGCCTGTATGCATTGCGTACATATTGGGCACTACCTTTCCTGAGATGTTATTTCTTCGCAGGAATGACCAGTACATCCCAGTCAGAATCGATAAACTCGTGCATCCAACGTTTTTTGAGTGCACAATCTGTGCTCGAGAATTTTGTTGAGCAGGTACCAAACTATTTCTTTCTGTTTGTTTCTTTATGAGTCATTACTAATTACAGTTGTCAATTTTATATAGAGAAAAGTGTATTGTTAGTTTCTAACCTATTGTCCGAGTATCTATTTGGTTCTTGATCTTTATGAAAGAGAAAGTTGGTACTCAACCTTCTATCATAGTTGCGTTATCTGTCCTCAGTGACTAAAACCGTCAAAATCTCCATAAAAATGTTATGTGATTCTCACAATTTCAACTTTAGTATTTGGAAATTTGAAATGAGGCATGTACCTTTGAAGGCCACACGACTATTTAAAAAGATTTGGACACCTTTTTCATTGGGAATTAATTGGAGCAATTATAATTAAAGGATGCCTAGTGCTGCAATCTTTTCTTGTATTTTCACTTTCGCAGGTTGCCACAGTTTTAGATGCTAAAGATCAAGCAGGAATAAAACAAAAGATGCAACGGAAGATCCCTGAAGTATCCCTCAAAACGGGTTCCCCAATTGAGTCGAATGCTGCAGCTGTTCTTACGCCATATGCCTTCTGCAAACTACAGGAGGAACTCTTATTGGCCCCCCAATATGCATCATTAATGGTAGATGAAAATAACTTTATTGTGAGACACCATACGGAAAATGATGGGGGGTGCAAAGTATTATGGATTCCGAATGATGAGTTGATAAGTTGTAACTGTAATCACTTTGAGTTTTCAGGCATCCTCTGCAGACATGTTCTTCGTGTTCTCTCAATCAACAATTGTTTTCAGATTCCCAACCGATATCTGCCCATGCGCTGGCGTGATGTCCCCTCATCATCAACTAAACCTGTGCATGCTACTTCCGGAAAGATTCAGTTATTGCAATCAATGATTTCAAGACTACTTACAGAATCAATCGAGACAGCAGATCGCCTTGATGTTGCTTGTGATCACGTCGCTTTGGTTTTGGCCCAAATCAAAGAATTTCCCGTGGCATCTGAGGGTGCTAATGATATTCCTTATAACAGTCCATCCGATTCCCTTGTGCTTCCTGAAGTTGAAGATTCTGATGGTATTGTTCAAAGTTTCAGTGGAAATCCTCATGAACCATTAGTTTTTTCAAAGTTGAAAGAGAGAGCATGGAGAGATGGACTGGGAGATATATACAGGAAGAGAAGGCGTTTTTCAGTTCCTTGTTGTGGTCAATATGGACATGATGCTAGTGACTGCCCAGTGCTGGGAGGTGATGATTACAATGGAGATGGGTCGGGGTTTTTATAGGTTAATGTGTGTGGTATGCTGGATTTATATCGACAGGATCGAGAAAAAAAGTTAAGATCTTATGCACTCAGAACTGACTGGATTAAAATAGTTTCGGTATAGTGGGAGTCCAATGTCCGTAGTGCAATATTCATAATCTCCTGTTCACCAGTGTAAAGTTTAAAATAGTATGCTTGTTTAATCTCCACATGAAGCTTATAAATCTTGAGAATGTATTTACATTTGTGTCCCATTCCAAGATTGCAAACAGCACATTTCCCCAGATCTGAGTCCAGTGGAAAATTGTTGAGCAAACTTGCTGATAAGCACATTGTTTCATAGCATCATCCCAACAATCATGTTACACGTACATTATCATTTACATCATTTTTACAGTCACGTGACAACACACCAGTGGACAGCATAAAATTTTCACAGTTTCACCTAATCAACACTTGCCAACATTGCTAATATCCACCATAATGTCAAGAAAAGAGTATACAAGTCATATTTGCCTTATCCCAATGAATATTTGATTCACAGAACCAGGCACGATTTAGGAAGATAGGCATGTGATATGTTTGTTTGTCTTTCTGTTCAGTCTCATTTGTTCCAAAATACTAAACATGTCTTAAATTGTTTTCAGTGTCTACACCAAGTTGACAACAAATGATGAATGGTCCTTTCGTCGATTCCCTCTTCAATAGCCATTTTCACATCAATGGATTGTTCTGACTGTTGGAGTAATAAGGAAGATTTGGATGGTTCTACACTTTTGTGCAAGAAGCAACATTGGAAGGTGTGCAATAGCAAGAGACTAAGCCCATGTTTGTTATCATTAAAAAATTGATTAAAATTTAAAGTTAACAATTAATTTTAATTACATATTTCGTATGTCTCCCAACTTTTATCGGAATCTATTAAAATTCTTATTTTAATCCCCCAAACAAGGGCTAAAGAACTCAATTTGAATTATGCATATTTGTTTTGGTCCAAGCTTGTACCGGACATGTCAGGTCTAATTACATTGTTCACTTTTTTTCTTGACCGTAAATTTTATTGTTATGGGATATATTGAGTAGTTCTTTACAATGAAACCTCACAAGTTACCACGGCAAATGAACATGGCTCTTTCTTTACTTTCAATTTTCATTCCATATTATATTGCTTTCCGTGGTATGAGATTAAGCATTTAATTCATAAGAAGCTTATAACTCTTTAATTCCTGACAACGGTATGCTATAACATTCTTAACTATAAGGCTTGCTTGGGAGTTTTTTTCAATCGGTTTTTAACAGATTTTGGGTAACACCGTTTATGAGAGGTTGAAAAAATCAGTGTTTGTTATTATTATTATTTCTTAGCACGGTTATGGATGGTTTAAAAATTACCCAAAATCAATGTAGTGTAATATTGATCGATTCTCCCAATTTACCAAATCGGCGAGTTTTTGACTATTTCTCATATTCTTTTTAAATTTTACTATCTATAAAATAATTATTTTCAACGATATATTTTTTTAAAAACTAACTTGTAAATAATAATATATTATCTAAAAATTTACATTATAATTAAGAAATACTTAATAAGTAAAGATAAGAAAATTATGTTATAATTAAAAAAAATACTTATTAGTAAAAAATCACTTTCATATAAAAAAAACAAAAATACTAGACAAAAATTCGCTTAAAAACATAAAAGTTACATATAAGTAAAAAACTTCACTTAAAATTATTTAAAAGTATAAAATTTATTTACAATTATAAAATTTACTTATAAGTAAAAGAAATATTAACTTAAGATTTTAAATAAATATTTAATCTTTACTTATATGTAAAAAATTACCTACAAGCAAAATATCATTTATGAATAAAGTAAAAATTTCACTAAGTGACGTGTGTAATTTTATTCACTTTTAAACAACGTTTAGAATCGGTGCATAATAAACTCTCAAGCATAAATTGGATAGTTTTAAAAATCAGCACTAAAACCACTCAAAATCAATCCACTTATAAATATTTAAAATTGATACTTTTGAAAAACGCTCATAAGAGGTACTCCAAAACTCCCAAGCATGCCTTAGCAAAATTCCTCGGTGGGCAAAGATGTAACAATGTGCGAGAATAATTTTTGCAATAATCTACTTCCCAGCATTTGCAAGAGAGTTTAAGAGAAGCTTTCAGCCTTTCTCGAGAAAGAACAGAATTTTGGTGCTGAGCAGGAAGGCGAAGAGTACTAACATACTTCAGAATTCGTAAAATCACTGCAGGGTTGATTGTTTTTCTTCTAAAAGTTAATGCAAATTTCCAATATTGTCTCACCCATCTTACCAAACAAGTCACTAGAGTATTAACGTTTCCTTTTCATAAAATGTTCACAAAGACGAACTATTTGCCCATACGTTTAGATTCAAGAAAATGCTGGGACTCAGACTATTTTTTAAGTTCTATTAACCCTGTGGCATCTCCAATATCATGTAAGTTAGCAATTTTGAACTAATTAAAATAGCTTGAAATTTCCTGTACCATCCACAAGCTCACGAAGCAGCAGGCAATGTATATCCTTTCTTTTGCTGAATGCAAATCCGATATATCGTCTCTGGTAGCTAACTGCAGCCTGAAGAGAATCCTCTTCAGATTAACAAATTTGTGTCAATTTACAAGGCCTACTTATATGTAGTGTAGGATATAGTGATGGAGCAGACTGCTCTTTCCATTTCATAAGACCACACAGCATCTTTATAGTTATCTTGTTCACAGTGTAAAATAATAAGAATTGTAGATTGCATTGAAAGTGTCATATCACCTCAAAATGTTTATTTGACAAAGTAAAAGGTGAAGTGAAGTCTAGCACACTAATTTTTATAATTTATCTACACGGTTTCTTCACGTTATTTCTCTTGTACATGTGGCCCACAATTAATGCAATCTACGTCTCCATTGGAGATGTTTTTTCTTCATTCTCTTTTTACTCACCACATATATAACAATTCACATTGTTGCATCGGAGATGCTCTTATTCTTCCAACCCACAACACATGGTTCTTTAGCGGACCCCACCGTACTCTACCTCGATTCTTTCTATAATTTCAATTTACACTTTAGCAACATCATTAAGATCAGAAAATTCAACTTGTGCACGTGATCAGGAGCATGTTGAAGATAGAATTCTACAAGTATCAATTTAATTATATCCCATATTGCTCGTGAAACGTCTTCTTTGTGGTAATAACTAATGAGGCACCCTCCATTTACCAGCCAAGCAATTTTAAGGGTGAATTAATTTACTAATTTTAGTTGTTACACTAACGGCTTAATTTAGAAGAGGAATACATAAAATAAAATAAAAATCCTTATTTCCAATGACATAAAAGTAAAAGTAAATATTTTTTCATGTCCCCCAAGTATTTATTTGAATTAAATTATAGATAAGTGAGTAACTAGTACTTGTGGATCCCATAAAATATGTGAAAAATTGGATCTCATTTTGCTAGTTTTAAATATGTGAAATTTAAAATGCAAGAATATTGACTTCCATAATCTCATCGGTTTTTTACTTCGCAATAACTTGGGATTTAATCTCATAGAGATGATAAATCTTTCGCCTGTAAATTCAATGAATGAATTACCTCTCGAAGATCATGAATTCGATCAATATCATGAATAACAATAGCTGGGCTATCAAACATATATATAAATCATTGCCAAACATAAACTCATCGTCCATGAAGATACAATAAAAAATAAAATTGTTTATGAAGAATGATTTGGCCACAATTCACACGGTAAAAATCACGGGTCACTTTATTCTACAAATAATGAATAGGCTATGAGAAAATTACATAGAAAAGGGAAAATGGAAATGTCACTTGAATCAGCATTCCCTCATTCATTATTCATAAATCCTCCTTTTTCTTCTTTTGCTTGTTGCCATTCTCTGTCGAAGCTGATTTCTTAACCTGGAAAAAGTAAATATTCATAAGTGGAAAAAAATAAGGTAAAAGCTATTGAACAGTTAACTCTGCTAGTATACAATTTTTTGTTTACAAATCAGATAAAGAAGAGTGAAGCAAGTAAAATAATGATGGAAGAAACAAGTGAATGGCTTTTCAATTGCACGGAGTTGGAATCGGAATGAGCAGAAGGTGGTGGAGGGCTGTAGTAGTAGTAAGGGAAGTATGGAACAATAGGGTTCGGAGGCGGCGGAATGGGGTTTCCGTAAGGGTTAGTAGGGGGATAGTACGCGCCGGAGGGTGGCGAGTAATTATCAGACTGTTGCGCTGGTGGAGGGGGTGAGTAGTAGTACACACCACCATCACTGGGTTGTGAAGGAGGTGGAGGACAATTGGACCCGGATGCCGGTGGCGGAGGAGACAGCGGAGGAAGAGATGGTGGCGGCGGAGATACAATGGGCTGGCATGGGTTGTCGCAGGAAGAGCACATTGTACAGGCTACTAGGTCTTTATTCATTTCTGTAATTGTTGTCATGGCTTGAGAGAAATCATTGAAAAGAAATATAAGCAAGAAGAAAGGAAGGTGAGTGTGCTGGAGAATTCCCATTTTTGAAGGCCTTGAAATTCTTGAGCAAAGGATCAGTAAAGAGGGAGAGTCCGCAATGTTTATATATAAACAGAGAAAATTGCAGTATTAGACTCAATCTATTGTTTAAGTAACAAGTTAGTCTCAAAACTTTTAAAAAGAAAGAATTGGTATAATCAATTCCCAATCATCATCATATATCCTACTTTAACAAGTAAGATTATTTCTTAACTTGTGTTAGTATATGGAAATTTAGAGAGACGCTTTTATGTGAGGGTCATATGACATGTCAATAAACATTTGAACAGTTTTCATCGAATGATTATTTAATTATAATAAAAATTCGATGATCATCTTGTTCTTTTTTACGGGTTTTGTCTCTCAAACGAAAGATCTAAGAGCATTAGTAAAAAAACATAGTTCTAAAATAGCGCAAGCATAATTAAACGATAAGGCCAAAGTTCCGGCTTTTAAAACTTTGAGTAAGCCTAAATATGAAAGAGTAATACTATTTAGTTCTATTGATGTTACAATTTCAATTTAGATAGCGTCAGTGTGACATTAAATAATGGATGAAATCATTTAATTTCAATTTCATTCACCCTACCATCTAGCATCACCTATACTGGAGTTCCAATTTCAATAGGACTACAAAGCATTATTCAATTATGAAAAGGTGTAAAATGCAACTAGAGGATGAGGGTGCACGTTTTTTTAGAAGACTAATTAAGGGATGAATTAAAAGGAAAAGCATGGAAGGAGAGACTGTGAAGACAAGGTTGGTGGGATAGATGATTGAGTGCATGTGCATTGATGGCCACCAGCTCCATATTCTACAGAATTTTCTTCTACGGTACTGCCTATCATAACGACAAAAACTAATACTGTGGCCATTTGGATTTTTATATTCTTACATTTGACCCACAACAACATTCTTCTGTCTTTTTGTTTTTTTTTTTTCTCTTCTCCCATTTTGATTATCGAACAAATAATTTTTTATAATCTCCAATAAAAACAAAATGGTCCCACAGTACTGAATGAAATGGGTGAAATTGTATTATCATGCGTCGAGCAATGGACCATTTGGCTAAGATTTCAACAGAAGATCAACTCATACCCCCAGTGATTATAAGAAGGGAGATGCTAAAGCCTAAAAGAAAAAACAAAGGAAAATCCTTGTAAGAAAACAAATCAAACAAATAATAAAGAGGGGAGTTACCATAAATGTTTATGAATTGCACAAGATACATGTGTAAGATGAAATAAATCAAACAATTGAGAACACAAGATTTTACGTGAAAATTCAAGACGGGAAAAGCCACGGACAGCGAAAGAGAATTTACTAAATTAAAATAAAGATTTTGTTACAAGATTCAATGCTCTCAATCAAAATTTATTGCTCTCTAATGTTGTGAAGGGGCTATAAGTTGTGAAATATACACATGTACATTCCTAAAAACTATGTTTGGAATGGGATGAGGATAAAAAAAATGCGTCAAAACGCGAAACGGGCCTGGCCCAGATAAGATAGCCGCTCGAGCTTCAGGATCGCGCCCAACGAGCGCTAGATTCCCTATTCTGAGTGTTTGAGCTGGAATCGCAACAAGCTTAAATGTCTCGACTTTTTCTCCTTGGTCCATAATTGAACTTCTTTAAGACCTTTTCAATCAAAAAATCAATACCCAAACACATTTGAGTCATGCTTCAACAATAAAGGAATCTTACCTTAAAGTTGAAGGACCAATACTATGATATAGTATTTATCAACAATTCAGGAATGCACATAGAGATCACGTCTGTTTTCTTTGTGTTTTCTGTCCTCTTGGTTGTCCCTAGCTAAATATTTAACACCTAGGTGATTCACCTTATTTGAATTTGGTCCTTAGGAATGATTCACAAAAAAGTTTTATCGATCAGAATTTTGCTAGTTAATTGCATGTTGTAATTCCGATTAATTACCACATAGGAGTTCAACAACTTACACCTACTCTGACAAATCAATTCTCGACATACTTTATGATTGATGATCTCCAATCTTTCAATCCTTAAATATCCTCCGACGATCATTTCTTTTCAATCTACAAGCTTTCAAACTTTAGATTTTCTCCAATGTTCTCTAAAATGAGGTTACACTCGATGTGGGGCACCAAGAACCAAGATCTCTCAAGTATTCTCCAAAATCAAGTTGCGCCCGATAATTGGACTAAACTCTTTGACCCAGACTGATCAGTGCAATTATCAACCTGGGTTAATTTCACTGAATGTCGAATATTACACCTCAAATTATATAAATTCATTTAAGTTATAACAAATATTGTATTAGTTTCATGTAATTACATCTACTTGACTTGCTATCTATGTCTTACCCATACTAGACGTCATATAATTAATGCAGTGTCAAAAAACAGTTTTGTTCCTTCTAATTATTATCCCCCTTAAACTCGCATTTTCTTCCCTGGTTTGTAATGTTGGGAAATTTTTTAATTTGTCGACATATGTAATTAATTGTGTATAAATGCTATCTTTAAATTAAGTCCAAAATTAAAATGATTTAATATAGAATTAAGTAATTGGGTTTTGAACATCTAAATAAAGTGTGTGCCTGACCATGTGTGTAGAGATCAAATCTGTTAGGGTTTGTATTTGATGATGAGCCGAAAACATATGAAATTATATATAGGGTTATGGTCCCCAATTCATATGTATATTCTCATTCTTTGTGACATCATATCAATACAAGAATACAAGAGAAAACATATTGAAAAGGAAGATCCATAAACTCACAATCAAAAATCAAGAAGAATGTTTGGAGCAATCAAATTGAAAATTTAAAGATCGAGATTCTTCATTCAAGATACAATGGATCAATATATGTTCCGCATTAATTAAGTTTTTTGGTGATTTGACATGAAAATCTTAACAATTACATAAAGTTTATAAAGTTTAAAGTTCATGAAAAATTTCAACAGGTGGTATCAGAGCCAGGTTTCATGTTGAATCATTGAGAATCGAAATTTTAATTTCATTCTTGTGATAATTTATTTGTTTTCGAATTTAGCAACTTCAGATTTATTCTTGTTAAATTTGAAAATTTGTTTGGCTTATTTTCTAGTATTTTCAGATCTGTTTAAAAAAAATGCACAGATCTGTGGCTGCGCCGACGGCTGATACAACACCGCATCTGGTATTTTTACAGTAGCCCATGCTGCTAGCAGCAGTGCCCAGGCAGCAGCTGTTCGGTTTTTGGGGGACGACGGAACGTTTTTTTTTTTAGTTTTAGGTTTTGGGTGAATTTTGAGGGCGCGAGCTTGGGTTGTAAATTTGATATGTTTGGGCTCTTGTTTGTAATTTTAAATTAGTGTTAAATTTAATATTACAGTCCCTGTAGTTTAAAGCCTTGGTATTTCAGCCCCATAAGGTTAAAATTCACACAATTGGGCATTTTAAAGTTTCGAATTTAATAATTTAGTCCCTATAGGTTGAAAAATTAATTAATTCGGACCATTAAAGTTCTGAATTTTATAATTAAGCTCTTAAAAGTTCATAATTGGTTTAAATTGGCCCCTACAATTTTAATTAATTAATTTTTTTGACTCCTAAATTTTTCAATAATTAATTATTGACCCCAAAAGCTCTGGATAATTAATTTTGATCTTCAAGTTATGAATTATTAACTCTTAGGCCCACTAAGGTTCAAATAAAATAAAACTATTAAAGATTGACAATTAATATTTAAATTTTGGTATTTAAAATTTCTTATGGATTATTAATTTTCCTAAATAATTTAATTGAAACAACATGTTACCAAAGTGACATCTCTTGCTTAGATTAATTTATTTGGAATATTAGGAAAGTTGTGTGTATATAATTCATGCAGGTATTGATCGGCTCAAAGGAATGTTAATATTTGGTCGAATTATTTACATACATGTGGTAATAAATATGTGACAATTATAAAGTTTTGTTTTATGTGAACAATAAATCAGTCCAAAGATAGATTTATTATTTGACATAGTTTATTGTCAATATTTGATTACTACACCAAGAGTATCACTTACAAGTTGGTATTTCTGTCCAAAGACTAAATATCAACGTTGTGTTCGGTCTCTTGTGATGGGGTTTACCATTATTTGAATTAATTAATTAATTGTTTAATACAGATTCTAATGTAAACATATTTCTTTGACTTTGTTCTCTATTCAGTTAACTCTTCTTTTTCTACAATATCTGTCAACATCAACTCTATTCCCGTGCTAAATGGAACCAACTTTAAGGAGTGAAAAGAGAACGTTCAAATCGTTCTTGGTTGCATGGACTTAGATCTTTCGTTAATGACTGAACAACCCGCCGCACTTATGGATAAAAGTTCCGCTGATGAAAAAAGGGACTTTGATAAGTGTGATCGTTCAAACCGCATGAGTCTTATGATCATGAAGTGTGGTATTCCAGAATCATTCAGGGGAGCTGTGTCCGATAAGGTAACTACTGCCAAGGAATTTCATGCTGAAATTGAAAAACGCTTTGCAAAGAGCGAAAAAGCTTAAACTAATACACTTTTGACGAACTTAATTTCATTAAGGTATAAAGGTAAATGAAATATTCGAGAGTACATTATGGAGATACATTATGGAGATGTCTCATATTACTTCAAAATTAAAGGTATTAAATTTTGAGCTATCTGATGATTTGCTCATGCATTTGGTTTTGATTTCTCTTCCTACACAATTTAATCAATTCAAGGTCAGTTATAACTGTCAAAATGAGAAGTTGACTCTAAATGAGCTCATTTCATACTGTGTGCAAGAAGAAGAAAGACTGAAGCAAGAAATGACCGAAAGTGCTCACTTGGCTAGTACCTCTAAGGACAAGTTTTAAAAAAATAAAGAATAAGAAAGTTGCACTCGATCCAGCTAAAAGAAGCAGCAAAAGCCTAAAAATGATGAATCATCTGGCTGTTACTTTTGTGGAATCCCGGGACACTTGAAAAGGGATTGTACTAAATACCACGCTTGGCGTGTAAAGAAATGTACGTTTCTCACTTTGGTTTGTTCTTAGGTTAATTTAGTTTCAATACATAGACATACTTGGTGGATTGATTCCGGTGCCACTACTCATATAAGTGTATCTATGCAGGGGTTTCTAAACAGTCGAAAGTCAAATGATGTCGAAAGATTTATCTATGTGGGCGACGACAAATCAGTTGAAGTAGAGGCTATAAGGAATTTTAGATTATTATTAAAGACTGGTTTTTATTTGGATTTGAAATAGACTTTTGTGGTGCCGTCTTTTATATGAAATTTGGTTTCTATTTATGTTTTAGACAAATATGGTTATTCTTGTTCATTTGAAAATAATAAATTTAGTCTTTTTCTTGATTCAAATCTTGTGGGTACGGGTTCTTTATCTGGATATGATAATCTATACTTTCTAAATTTGGTTGTCTTTTGTAATGAAACCTTGCATGTAAATTCACAAGGTATTAAACGTAAATTAACCAATGAGAATTCCGCTTCATTATGGCACAAGCGTTTATGTCACATTTTTCATAAGAGAATTGAAAATTTTGTATCAGAAGGAATTCTTGATTCCCTTGATTTTTCAAACTTAAGTGTTTGTGTAAATTGCATTAAGGGAAAACAAACAAATATAAGGAGATTAGGTGCTAACAGGACTTCGGATGTTTTAGAACTAATTCATACAGATATCTATGGGACATTCCATTCGGCTTCTTGGAGTGGTCAACAGTCATTTATTACGTTCATAGACGATTATTCCCATTATGGTTACACATATCTCATTCATGAGAAATTCCAATCATTGGATGTATTCAGAGCTTATAAGGCTAAAGTTGAAAATCAACTCGGCAAAAGGATAAAACACGTTAGATCTGATCATGGTGGTGAATACTATGGCAGATATGACGGATCAGGAGAACAACATCTAGGATCTTTTGCTAAATTTATAGATGAATGTGAAATCGTCCCACAGTACACCATGTCAGGTTCTCCTAGCATGAATGGTATTGCTGAAAGATGAAACATAACACTTAAGGACATGGTAAGAAGTATGATTAGTCATTTCACCTTCCCAGAATCTCTCTGGAGAGAAACATTAAAAACTGCAGCTTATATTCTCAATAAAACTCCAAGTAAAGCAACTGTCTAAATCCCTATTGAACTTTGGACACTTAAGAAGCCTGATTTGAAATATCTACACATTTAGGGTTGTCCAGCTGAGACAATGCCTTAAAAGCCATTAAAAAAGAAACTGGATTCCTGAACTATCAATTACTATTTTATTGGATACTCTGAGAGGTAAAGGGGTTACAAATTTTATGATTTCACTATCAAATCAATTTTCGTAGAAGAAATAAATTATTTTTATTTCTAACAATTGAATTCGAGTTTTCATAGCTATTATTGCAAAGTTGATCGATTGGGGACTAAAAGATCATTACAAAGAGATTCACATTGAACGATCAATAAAAATCAAGATGGAAGTCGAGCATTCATGACAAATCANTGATATAGGCATATTGCTCGAAACCAAGAGATTTCTTTCAAGAAATTTTGAGATGAAAGATCTTGGTGACGCTTCTTTTGTATTAGGGATTCAGATACATCGAGATCGTTCTCGGGGTATTTTTGGATTATCACAAAAGAGCTATATCGATACGATACTTAAGAGATTTGGGATGCAAGATTGCGAATCAGATGATACCCCTGTTGCTAAGGGAGATATGTTTAATCTCAATCAATGCCCTAAGAATGATCTTGAAGTAAAGGAGATGCAGAAAATTCCCTATGCTTCAGCAATTGGGAGTTTAATGTATGCTCATGTATGCACGCATTCGAATATAGCATTCATTGTTGGAATGCTAAACAGATATTTAAATAACCCTGGGATGGATCATTAGATGGCAGCCAACCGGGTTATGAGATATTTGCAGAGAACAAAAGATTACATGCTTACATACAGAAAATCGGACCAATTGGTGATCATTGGTTATACTGATGCTGATTTTGCTGGATGTCAACACAGTAGAAGATCCACATTAGGCTATGTCTTCTTGCTGGCTGGAGGAGCTATATCCTGGAAGAGTGCTGAGCAGACACTCGTAGCTTCTTCAACTATAGCAGCGGAGTTTATAGCATGTTATGAGGCATACAATCAAGGAAGGTGGCTACAAAATTTTGTCACTGGGTTGCAGATTATACATGGAATTGAAAGACCACTTAAGTTATTTTGTGACAATAAGCCAGCAGTCGTGTATTCAAATAATAATAGGAGTTCAACAAAGTCTAAATTCATAGACATCAAATTCCAAGTTGTTAAAGAAAGAGTTCAGAGTGGTCAGATTACTATAAAATATATTGGGACAAACTCCATGATAGCAGATCTATTCACTAAAGATCTACCACCTAATATCTTTCACGAGCACACCGCTCACATGGATGTTGTAAATTTTGATGATATCTAGTTTAGTGGGAGTTTGTTAATTTGGATGTTGTCTTTTGACACATAATTATGGTTGTGCACATTCAAGTGTATTTCAGTTCAATTCAGTAATAAAGTATTAAGTTCAGTTTTCACTCTGATTAAATTTTTTTTTGTTTGATCTCATAAAATATTAAAGAATAAAATAGGACCAGATGGAAATAGACATGTTTGGATCACATTAAATGTAATTTCCATGCTACACATCCACACTTGATTTATGTCATTTGATTGTATTGATGTACGTGACCACTGAGGGTTTAATTATGATATTTGTAACAAAGACCACTTTGATTCTATATTGATATAATCAATGGACAAGATTGTTTGGAGATACTTTTAGTTATGATAGCAAAAGTTTTGAACTCATAAGGTTATATACATTTATAAGGTAACATATGTAATCCAAGCGGAAGGTTGTTGGAAAATTTTTGAATTTGCCATATGGGCCGACATATATAATTAATTGTGTATAAATGTTATATTAAAGTTAAGCCCAAAATTAAAGTGATCTAATATAGAATTAAGTAATTGGGCTTTGGGCATCTAAATAAATTGTGGTATTAACTATATATGTAGAGACAGATCTATTAGGGTTTGTATTTGATGATGAGCCGAATACGTATGGAATTATATATATATATATAGGGTTATGGTCCCTAATTCATATGTGTATTCTCATTCTTTGTGTCATCCCATCAATACAAGAATACAAAAGAAAACTTATTGAAGAGGAAGATCCATAAACCCACAATCAAGATTCAAGAAGAAGGTTTGGAGCAATTAAATTGAAGATTTAAAGATTAAGATTCAAAATTCATCATTCAAGATACAAATCAATGGATCAAGATATGTTCCGCATTAATTAAGTTTCTTGGTGATTTGACATTAAGGTCTCGACAATTACGTAAGGTTTATAAAGTTTAAAGCTCATGAAAAAATTCAACATGTAAGCAATAAAATGGCAGAATTTATTTAGTAGTCGTTATATACTGAGCTCAAATTTAAAATGCATAGAAAAAATACTTAAGCACATTCATCTGTCCATTCGCGTGGACGACAAATTCCAAATGTGAAAACATGGTCACTACTATGCAAGCTTTTAGTTTTCGACGTATTGAGTTATTTGACCAAAAAATATATTTCACTCATTAGTACATCAAAACCATAGAATTTACGAGTAGCAATCACTATCATGTCATGGATTTAGGTAATCCATAAAGTAGTCATGTAGAGTACGTAGAGCTGAATCCTTCACATGATCTTGCCGTGAACTTAAACTCTAGTATACTAGTGTCAATACTCTCGAGATCTTCTCGCCATGATAGAGGCACCCTCATACTTCAATTGGTAATTATTAAAACAAAATATCAAGATTTGATCAACGCTCTAGAAGAATTAATTCCCAATTTATATATAAATAATGTCTATCTATACTTCTCAAAACACGACACATCGAGCAAGGTCACTTCATCATAAACTCAATAAATGCAATACTTTGTTTAAGATGCAAATAAATAACAAATATTTATTTATAAAATATATTATACTTATAATAAAATCCCAACACTTTTAGGTACATGTCACGACACCCTCTTATCAGCAAAAAGAGATGTATCAATATAGTACCCTACTAACGAGGTTACACGTGAAATGACATCTTTTCATTTTTAGCTCTCGTTTGGTGCACATTTTTTTAGCAAAAATGCTTTTTTTTTATATGTGATGGGGAATATGTAGTTAAAAAAGAAGGAAAAATTATTGATGTAATGAAAAATATTATTTTATTGAAAAATGTGTGGTTAAAATTGAGTAGAAAAATGAGAATGAAAAAAATAATGTAGCACAAATCGGGGCTTAGCCCCCTTTTGATGCACATTAAAATAGAAAGAATGCATTTTTATTGGTGATGTGATGATCAATCTGTGGTTGAAAAAGAATGAAAATGTATTGATGTGATGAAAAATATTATTTTATTGAAAAATATGTAGTTAAAAATAAATAGAATAATGAGAATAAAAATAATAATGTGGCTCAAACAGGGACTTACTAAGAGTTGAACCACCAAAATGTCAAATATATAGAGGTTGATAGAGTGAAGAAAGTTTTATAGTTAAAAATTGCTTTGTGAAATGATTCTCCTTCTCAAAGTGATCAAATTTCTTGAACCACGTAAACTTAATATTTTTTTAGTTTCTTTTCCATTACATTTGTTGCAGATTGCATCTAATCGACAATGGTGATTTTTTTTTTCCTAGCATGTTGACACGATAATAACAATATTAAAGAGAGATCATGCTGTTTATGAGTGCAAAGTTTCGGTTTAGTACTTCATTACCAAGAACCGTGCCGCAATTATATGGCTTTTTGCATCCATGGTGGTATGATTTAACTGTTAAACTCATATTTTTCTAACCATTTAATTTTTTAATCAAGTTATCATTTAATAGTAATAGTTTCAATAATATTAATATATTAGCTTCATAACTATAATAGTTTAATAATACAATTTCGAAATTAACAAACCAGTAAAAATTTTCAAAAATTAGGTAGTACGTGACCATGATCAAATGATATGTAACTGTGACATGGTCTGATAAATGATTGTACCTTACAAATTGTGTGATATGCCTTTGTTTGATGTCTGATCGTGACTTTAGTCTATACGTGACATATCAGTTACATTCATGTGACTATATGATTTTTGAGGGAAAAGAAATTAATGCCTGATTTATAAAATTAAAATTAAAAAAATATGATTTCAATAAGTTTTCTCTTAGCTAATTATGCGTGAACATAAGGGCACAAAAAGTCCAAAGTCATAAAAACATATCATCCTAGATAATGGACAGCTAGTTATGGATATGAATATTTCAACCAATCTCCAATTACACGTGGCAATACCCACCGTGTTACACTTGTACTGAATAAAAACAAAGGTGTAAATCAAATAAACACGATCCTCTTTTCAGGTCAATAAAAATGGGAGCGTATAACGGGCTCAACCACACATTCATAGCTATAGTTAAATTATCTTCACATTTCATAACCATCAATGTTATATTTTTTTATAAATCATTTATAAATTCATAGAAAAGATGCTTAATTTATAGAGAGGGGGTCACGACTCACATGTGTCACAAACTTCTATAGACGAGCTCATACAAGTTGGTGACTTGTGCAATCTTGATTGACAACTTCACATTTGGCAATATCACATTATCCATTTTAAAAATTGTTAAAAATTATTTTTTAAATCAACAATCCCGAATTTTGACAACATCGACATTGTCAACAAGAGTTGTACAAAAAGCTTAGCCCATGTTTCTCATCTCATTCTCCTTCTCATTCTCATTTTTTTGTTCTCTTTCTTCATTTCAAATACACATTCTCCAAATAAAATAATATTACACACAACTCTAAAATTTTTCGTTACTTTTCCATCACACATTCTCCAATCAATCACTATTCCAAAAATTCTATTTTAAGATTCAAACACAAGCTTAATTGTTTTTTAAAACCTTTTTCTACCAAACTCGTGCTGCAGACTCACCTAGTAAAAGATAGGTAGGAACTTAGGTCTTGTTTGTCACCCATTATTGTGTTAAAAATAAAGTAATAAATAGTATTTTTTGGAGAATGTGTGGTTGAAATTTAAGGTAACTTTATTAATTTGTGTGTAGAATATTTTATTGGGTAAATGTGTGGTGAAAAATCTTACTGTATTAAATAATATTTTGAAAAACTGATAGACAGTTTTATCAGCCACTATGCCCACTACACCATCAACCTCCTACCATTAATGCTACACCCCACCCTATCGCTACAGCCCAGGCCAAACTTGAGCTTTCCCTTCTGAAAATGTCAAATCTTTTAAAGATATCTCAGTACGTATATTGGAAGGTGAACTGAAAAACATGGAATCTGTGCCAGCAGCTCTATACAATGGAATCAAAGGATACTGGAAGAGAAACGGATACGAAAGGCTAAATGGAACCGCCGGTCGGAAAAGGAAGATCCGAGTAGTGAAGTTAACCTCTGCCGACGGTACGAACCGCCGACGGCGTAGGTTCTGGAGGGTAAAGTTGAAACCTATTCTAAAATTGAAGCTCAAGTTTTCGCCTAAAAGGTTGTTGCGCCGGCTCCGAGATGCATACGTGAACATGATGTTGAAGATTGCTAACACGCCGGGAATCGCCGGCGCTGGCGGGTGTCCAGGGGGTGGCGTGAGTGCATTTGGGAGGGGACCGACGAAAGAGTATGATGAGAGGATAATTTCTGAGATTTACAAATCGGTTTTAATGGCACAGAGTCGACTGGTGCCCGGTGAAGCGACCCGAATTGGATCCGAAATCATCTGCCAACGGTAAAGAGTATAATTATCTTCCATTTCCACAAAATTTAGATCAACAAAATAAGAATCCTTTTTATGCTGTCTACTTTTCCCTATACAAGTTCTATATCTTTTATTAGTACACTAGTTATATAAAAAATCGTTCCATTTAGATGTGAACGGTTTGGTTCGGATCGATTTTAATCAAAACGAGATGAAATCGAACAACGGTCAAAATCCTACATAAAAAGTCATACGATTCACGCCCACTGATAAACTAATCAAATATTAGCGAAAATTTCGCTTATGGAACCAAAAGGTACTATAACGAGATAATCTAACCACACCAAAAATAACTCTACTAAGATTCTTTTATGCTTGTAGACTCTCTAGTTTCACTTTGGTGCTTTTTGTTTCGGGCGTCTAAGAGTGTTGATTATTCTTAATACATAAAATAAAAATCGAACATGAATGGTTTGAATCTTAGTTCCAAGATTCAAAATCAATTAAAGTTTAATCGAAATTGAATCGAATCAATTGACTTTCTATAATCCCGACACAATTCCTTGAAATAATGCCCATCACAATTTCGAAGTGAATATTGTTTTCAGTTTAGAAAAATGTTGAATGTACAGTCTTGCTTAGGGGGTGATGCCCACTTTTTAAAAATTGTGAGCCCCACCCCTTATGTGAGGGGGTCGTTAACCATGATGAACAGCAAGGCTGTACATCAAGCAGATCTCTTCGTTTAATGACATCTCACATTTACTCTATTTTAATTGAAACCAAATAAAAGTCAATTAATTATAATCAAATTCACTATTTCTTTTTTAAAATTGAATCCATTTAATTACAACTCTTAAATTTAAAAAACCCATTTATTTTAAAACAATTTTAGCCGAGAAACATGGAATCAAATTTGTTGATAATCAAGTTCTACCTTTTACTTCAAAGATAATAGATTTGGCTATAAAGCTATTTTTTCGCATCTTACTTTGGGTTGGAACACACTGTTATTCACAAAATACTTTTGATATTCATATTACCAAAATTTAGATTCTTAAATTTGAAATTCGATCGAGCAAATTTTGAACAGTAACAATCATAAAGCATGTTTGTAATACATTTTTGTAATAATTTTCTATAATATATGTTCAACTAGACATATGGTATTATAACAAACCAATATTTGAAATGTATAAATAATCGCAAGATGTCAGAGTCACGAGATATATGATATTTTGATATCGGTATGTTATGAGTTCTTAACTAATGTATGTTCCACAACTTCTAACTTCTTGTGACGTATTTATAACAAATTGCGTATAATAATATATGGTCCACCTTGATAGAATGTAGTATATGCTACATAATAAATTACTTTGACTCGATTAACATGTTACAATATGCTTGTTGTGATATGTTATGTCTGCTTTCGTGTTTGATAAGATTGATAACATTATCTTTTACATTCATTATAGTCATGGGAGCTATTGAGTATTCAAGAGTAAAAAGGTTTTCTAATTGGCCTTGTGCGATTCTTCACATTCTATATATTATAAACCGTCCTAACCTTCCTCGAAATGCAATCATGATCCATGACCGTGTTGTGTCTCACTTAAAAATCAATTGTGACCATAATGTACATTTTAAAACTCAAGTGGAACATATTATATTACGCATCAAACTTGTTTTCAATGTAATATACTGTATTAGACTATGGACACTATCAACTCATATACTACACGTATTACATTACACATCATGTTTTTTCGCATTTAAAAATCAAGTGTTAACATATTATATTAAACATCAAATTTGTTTTATATGTAACATATAAGATTACACAATGTAATAACATCAATATCACATACTACATCACACATATTATATTCATGTTAGAGGCGATAGCGTAGATCTCTTTTTGGTCAAGCCACTACACCTCTCTCTTTATTCCTTCAATCTAGAAGCAAGAAGCTTTGGTGCTCATGAGCTTCTGACTTGGTCTTGACAATTCTCTACTTCTTATCGACAATTCCGGCTCTGTTCCTTTGCAAAGTCAAGGGAGTCACCAGCCTCTGAATCTTCACTACATTTGGAGCTACATTAGATATGTTTTATAAGTTCTGCGTGTTGGGATTCTGGCCAACAACACTAGGCATAGTAGTCTGAGATATGCCACCAACAAGGAAAAGTGCAGATGCCAAACTAGTAGAATTTGACACTTATGTTGATGGCATATTATTCTGAATATTTTGGGATAACTGTTGTCGCACTTGAGAATGATTAGGCACCATTGGAATAGGTAGTGGTCGTCCCTAATTTGGCATTTGGTATTGCATTCTTTAAGAAGCTGTTAAAATACATACAAAAACAAAAATATAAAGATCATGAAAAGAATAAAGAAAAAGAGTCACGCTGACAGATGCAAAGCCAAATATGTATCAGAAGTACAAAAAAATAAAAAATAAAATCAATTCATTAGAAACAAGACTACCTCAAAAAAAAAATTCTCTAGGATGGATTCACTGATTCTGTCGCCAAGAGGAAAGCATTTTGCCATTTTATATATGATCAAGATGAAAGGGATACATACAAAAGAATAAAGTGAGTGAGAAGAACTGAAAGCAGATAAAGAAGAAACTATGAAAACCATATTCCTCAAATAGTCCATGGAACGTTGCATTTACAAGCAATGGAGGAGCTTGAAACTAATGAGCTTTTAGAGATTCATAGGAACACGAGGACGAGAAGATGCATAGTGGCACTTACATGCAATTCAGGCACTGGAAAAGCATGCAATCAATGGACTTCTAAAGATTCAGATGAACACTGGTACAAGTCTTTTCCTTAATTAAGGCTATTTTGGGAAAAAAATAATGATGGATTAGAAGATAAAATCAGCAGAGACAATGAGATTTCCCTTTAGGGATAAGGGTTTTGAAGGGAATTAGAACTAAAAATAGAAAAGTAGAAAATAAATTGAAGATGAAGATAATTAGTCTCTATTTTTGAGTGAAATGGGAAAAGTCTTATACAAAGAAAGATTCTGGGAATGATTATGGAATTTTCATTCTGGACTGTAAATTGGGGGATGAAAAAACTTATTTGTTTTTATATTTTATTACTGTAAGTTAGTATTTATGGAATAAAAGAAGTTGAATAGTAAATTTAAATTTTAAGTTAAAATTAAGGTACCCAGTGTAATTTGAACTGGTAACAATTGTCGTAAATAGTACCTGTTATTTCTACTTTTTTGTCATGTCGTATGCAAGCTTTTTTTGCACTCAAATTATGAAGGCTCGTTTGTTAAGCCTTCTACTTTTTATAGAAGAGCTTCTTATGAAAATTACATTAGGTCAACTTCCTTTGAAGTTTTTTTAACAAAATAAAAATAATTTCTGAAAATTATTCAAACATGTTCAAAAACAGATTCTTAGTATCAAAAACAATTTTTTATTTTATTTTTTAAAAGTTCTGCCTAACGAATCCTAAGTTCGATTACATTAGATACCGTTTGAATGTGGTGCTACACGGTTATTTAGGCTTTCTTTGAACTCCATTTTTAGTAAAAAAAAATGATTTTTTAAGAGTGATTTCTTTGGAGAATATATAGTTAAATAGTAAGAAAAAAATTGAACTTACGTGAAAATTATTGTATTAGAAGGACGTGTGAGTGAAAATAAATTTGGAAGAAAAAATGAGAAGCCTTGTCTCCTTGACTCAATGTGGTCCCCTTACTATTTGTATGGACAGCAGTCAACATAAATCTTGGCAATGCAACTCTCGACTCAGCTGCAGTAAATTGACCTTGTATTTTAGGCCTTGTTTGTCATTGAAAATGGAGTAATTAATAGTATTTTTTAGAGAATGTGTGGTTAAAATTTAAGGTAATTTTATTGATTTGTGTGTAGAATATTTTATTGGATGAATGTGTGGTGGAGAATCTTACTGTAGCAAATAATGTTTTAGATTAATGGTAGACAAATATGGACTTAATTTATTTTTTTGGTCATATTTCGACATTAGTATCGTGAGTGTGCAACATGTATTATTTGTACACTACATTATTTCTCGTCTTGGAAATAATAGAGAAGAAAGAAATAGGATTAATAGTAGAAAATCACTGGAAACGTTTTTATTTGCGATATATCTCCCATCTATGGGAAATCATAAAAAACTCTCATATTTAAAACCTTTTGTGGGAAAAATTTCATTGTCGTCAAGATTTGTTAGATTTTCAATTAAAAACAATAAAAAATGTCAAAATTAAAAAGGAATAATTACAATTTCAATCCCAATCTTTTATTTTTTTTTATAAATTAAATTCAATTTTTTTATATATGCCACCCACAATTCAAAATCTTTAAAACTTTATTTTCCACCTTCACTTCATTTTCTTCTCCAAAAATATAAAAATAAAAATGAAAAATAAACAACAAAAATGAAAAAAAGTACAACTAAAGAAAAAGAATTTCAAAGATTTAATGGAAAGCAAAAAACAAAACGTGAAAGTAAAACTCAATCAAGACATAAACAACAAAGATTAAAAGAAAACCAAAAATTGAACTTGTTTAATGATCTTTTACCTGAGCTCATCGGAAAGTACGTCCTTCAAATGATGATGCGACTGGCCCGAATCACCCTTCACATTTGGATTCGAAGCAACCAAATATGGGATTGTTTCTTGATCAATAACATAAATCCAATTCCCACCACTCCCACCCATTAGTGTATTGAATTGATGGGTAAACATACCCATTTGTCGGCACTTGGGTCTTGGTGTGAGATCAAGGTACAAACTCCCGCGCCGCCACTTTGAATTTGAAAGTGCCACTGCTTTCACTTTCCTTCTCCTCCTCCTCCTCCTCGACATCAACATCTTTTTTTTTTTTTTATGTTGCCGAATTTACGTTCACCATTTTTCCACAATAAAAAATGTAAGAAAAAACAAGAAAAAATTGTTTCAAATCTGTAAATCTAATTGTTTTTTTCAATCCCTTGTACGGGACGAAAATTTTGTTGGTTTTTTCAGAGAGGTGATGGGTGAATGAAAATGAATGATGTTGGAGCGGAGAAATTAGTAGTTTATATCTCGGATTATATGAACTCATTTTTATATTGGATGGCATGAACAATCTATATTGGGCGCAAACAAGATTGATGATAATTCATCACTTTCTTACACTTTTAGGTGTTTTAATCAAATCTTTTATTTATTTTGAAGATGAGAACTTTTTTGGTGGGATGAGGTAGAAAATAAAGTTTTAAAGAATTGGAATTATAAGTGGCATATATAAAAATTTTGAATTTAATTTGTTAAAAAAAAAAAAATTAGTACTGAACTTGCAATTATTTCTTTTAAATTTTTACATTTTTTATCGTTTTTAATGAAAAATATGATGGATCTTAACGATGAGAGGATTTTTCGCACAAAAAGTTTCGAATAAAGGACTTTCTATGATTTTCAATAGATATAGAGATATATCTCACATGAAAACGTTTCCGGATGAAGTTTTTGCTATTAATCCAAAGAAATATTATTCAATTCTTTTCTTGCTATCCGTCTATAAAGTTGTCTATATAGATCAAATCCTTGCTAGGCTTGCTTACCAAAAGTCAAAAGATTAACCTGATTTTGACAGTAGGCTGCTTTAACAAGAGCCTTTGATTAAATGAGTATTTAGTTTTTAATTAGATGGTTCTAGAACGTGTATAAAAAAATTACTAATACTCCTAACAAAAGCTTATTATACATTTTTCGAAGGATATATAGCCCCTGTCGAATCTATTCCATCACAACTTTTGGAATCCTTACACAGCTGAGATACGCCTAGAAAGCTCAGAAACATTCATTATCACCTTTTCTCTGATCAAATTCAGGTCATGAACAGCTTACTGAAACTAGCCTTAGGTAAATCGAGGCCTTAAAATCGAACTTATCTCCCTGTTAACAGAAACTATGCTTTGAAAAAAAAACTCTTGCTCTTCCTTGAGAAGCACCTTCAAAACCAAAGGTAAATCTAACGACTCAATGACCACAAGCATGCAGACAGAGCAACGCTACTTTTTGACACTACGGTAAGACTTACTTTCAAAATAAGCATTTTAAAAGTCGAAAAAGTAATATAAGATAGAATAAAAGGGAACCCAACAATTTACAACTACATGATAATAAAAACACAGATATTTTTGACAATATCGATTCATGAAATCTATTGCTATTGGGTTGTATGTGCATCCTAAGAGTACAGGTTACAAATTCTGCAAATTTTCATCACTGTAGCAGAAAGTATCAAAATCGAGGATTTCAGTAATATCACATACAACACAACTGCCCCTTCACGACAACATAACTGAGAGCGTTTTTGGCACGAAGAACTGTGAAGTACAAGATTATAGCACAATTTTCTTCCCATGTGGGCCAATCCAACGCACAAAACATGTCAGTGATCAATTCGCATTTTGGTGCCGATTATATCTCTTGTAAGTCTGTAAACAACAAAATGGAGTGCAAAGCATCCTATGTCCCATACCAGCGATTTTATCATCTATGGTAAATTGACACCCAGCCAAAGCCACATGATATATCCTACTTCATGAACAACAACGATATTGAAGGTATTTTAAAACGTGCCCATAACACGAGAAAGCTTAACAAACATGGCAGGATCTTTTAACAGGTTATTTGATCGGCTGGGAAGAAGGGGAGTTCTATAGAAGTTCTATTTCTAAAAATGATCGATCCACAATTGGCACTAAACTTCTGCCCACTAAAAAGAGACGTCTCATCATCTCCACTGAGAGTGAGCAAGAAAAAATTGGTAATCAGGGAGAATAACCTGCAAACGGCTAAGCCAATCATCTGCAGCGTGCAAAAGAGAGCTCTCTTGCTCACGTTCACGAGCTGCACAAGGGCTCAAAATTGAACCTTTTAACTTGTATGAAGCAAGGCCAAAGACTGGTAAAGAAATTGTTGAAGACGGATCAACAATTCCATGGACTTGCCTAGTGTTTGCAGCATGAAATTGAGGCAAAATATTACCTGGAAGTTCACAATTTGTCAATGAAGGGCAAAGAAGACATTCCACACACAGACAAGCGCAGCAACAAAGAGATAGAGTCTACTTTTCAGTTTTTGGTCCTTTTTTATTTTTTAGGGGGTGGGGAGGTTTGCTACTTTTCATGTTTGAACACGGCCACATCCTGCATGCACTGAGAGAGAGAGAGAGAGAGAGAGAGAGACAGATACAGAGACAGAGAAGAGAGAGATGTACTTCTAGGGTGCGTCGACAAGGAATGAAAGGTCAAAAATGATGCGTCCAGATCATGCAGTGTTGGCCCTATGGGTATTCTATAAATTGGATACCTGCAAGAGATTAAATAAGAATGAGACTTTAAGAGCCGGGAACATCAAATAAAAATATAAAATCTTGTTTATTTGCATGCAAGAAAACATACCAAGCTATGGATATCCAGCTTGCTGGAAGTAGATCACAGCTTCTGTATTTTTTAAGTTCGGGAAATTGGGATGCAAGAACAGAAATCTGCACAAATAACCGGTTTTGAGGTCATAAAAAATAGACAAATGCTGATTGGATATTTCAAACTCTAAAAAGTGAGTTCTACCTTATCAGTTAGTGGTCTACGGTTATATGGTTGTTCTTGCTCCAAATATTCAAACAAGAGTAGTCCAGGTGAATTAGAAATTTCAGCTTCGTCACTAGAAGAACTGATGACAGATTTATCTCTCAGCACGAGTTTGTTTAGACGTTGGGAGTTAAAATTAATGAGGTTTTGCTGATTCCTCGACCCATCCACAATAGATCTGGAATGCCTATCAGCTTCACAATCACTGCTGCCAGCACTACTTGTTTCCATAGATGACTCGGCATCACTCTCCTCACCAGGCCTCCTGAAGAAAACAGTTAGCACGTGTTCACTAAAACAAGAAACATAAGTTTTGCAAAGTCTAGAGAACGTGTTCATTTCTATAGGAAGCTTCTCTAATTGCTTTGCTTCTTACACAAAAATGTGAGGTCAACGGAAAATCAGTTAGTGTGATCAAGTTAATTTCATCTGATTAACTATTCTAGAAGAAGAACAAGGTTATCTACTGGATAAGCATTCTCATGTTTAACTGCACATTAGATGCTGCTCCAAGTTAACTATCTTAGTACAGAAAACTCCTGATCATGGAATATATAGATATAAAGCAGCATTTAGTATATAATTGTTTGCCACTAAAGCTAAGGGATACTTGTGAACATAAAATCTTAACTTTCAAATTCTGTAGCATGCCAAGTTAAATTTTTTGAATTGTAATCATGACGCCTCCTCTTGTGACTTCTCTTTAGCCCAACAATTTTATTACCAAATGGAATGGGAAGCCAATTTCTACCCAGAAAGGGGAACTAGTATCACAGAAAATACATTGTAATATTATGTATCAAATATGAAGAAATAGAAGAAGGCATTTTTCAAATGATGATGCCATAATATAATCCCATAAAGACGTTTACCCCAATGCAGACCATTTTCTAAAGTCTTTGTAACCTTCTCCTCGTACAAACCCGACAAATAATAGCAAACCATAATATGCAAAGGATAAATCCATTACTTGCATGAAATGACCTTGCCTGATATATTACTGAAATATAATTTCCAATAAGTGCAAAGAAATCATACAGGTTGCCCCAGTTAAAACAAATTTGGACATCTATTAAACTTAATATAAGAGACTTAAGCTTATAATTTATTATGTACTTATAAGATATATAGAAGGTGCAGGAATGATCTGCTGTATATTTTAGCTAGACTTCAGAAGTCAAATGTTTTTCAGATTATGTGCCACATCAATAGAATATGAATTCTGAAGAACAAAACAAGGAGATGGAAAAATCAACCAGGAGTGGTGATTTCACAACAAATAAAATCATTTGCAATTGAAAAGAACTTATAGTATTGAATGCCTCATTTTTATAATCCTACAACAGGTATGTCAATAAACTCGAAGCCAAAAGCAAATTTAACCACATAATTTGTATAATTGTTTTAAAAGAACTTATAGTATTGAATGCATCGGGTTGTGATCCTACAATGAGTTTATCATTAAGCTCAAAGCAAAAAGCATTTTAACCACATACTTTTTACAACTGTATAGCTGTTCCAGCACATAGACACTCTAATTTTCGATAATTTTATAATAACATTTTGAAAGGGAATGGGCAAACCAAAAGAGAGTGGATTTATTTCTAGGCGATCTACAATTTGAATTCACATTACACCAATAGCATGTTAGCATAATTCAACTTAAAATTGGCCGAGCAGTAGGGAAAAGAGTTTCCAAGGATCACGTGTAATTTAGAATGAACCAAAGGAATGAGCTCTAATGGCTTTACTGTTAAACAGGCCTTTGGACAGACCTTGAGTCATGTCTACAAAAAATGCTATAGATATCAAGATATCTTTGAAGTTCCAAATTGGATTGTTAATTTGTAGAGCTCAACAAAATTTGAGGCCATAGGCTCAAAGAGACTGTTTCCAGATGGAGCAACAAGAAGCTTTACAAATAAATCTAGGTGGAAGTAATAGAGAAGATATCACAGTTTGTCATAGCATTTTGCTAACTATTGGTAGACGTGAAGTGATCAAGTGGAATAGGGAGTTTTAAATTCTCAGAAACATGGGTATAGGAAGCTATACTGCAACTAAAAAATTCTGCAATGAAGACCAGAAATCTGAGAAAAATATATGATTTTAGAGACCCCAAAAGTAGTAAATTCCAAGTGAATCCATGTCTAATGGTTGCTAATCAAAATATTCAAAAGTTGCATGTTTAAAACCTGTCAAACCAGTAATTTGTATTTCATTTAAAATCATTGGGAAAGCTGTGGTATTGTTATAAAACCTATTATATTATCTTATATAGTAGAAAGCATTTATCCATAAACACCTAACAGGTAAGCATATGGGTTTGAGCCTTTATGGACTCGCTTTCCAATTGCACTATTCTCTCTAATCTGGGAAAACAACACCCCACACTGGTCATTTAAGGAGAGATACTTATTTCCATATGTCCTCACATGATACTGCCACACACACTCCAGTTCCACTCTGGTAAACGAGATTTAATCCCCGACCTCGTGTGTGAATAACAGTATAATCTATTTAACATTTATATCTTCTATATAGCTTTTGAACTTTATATTAACTGTTAAACTAGAAAATGTAACTTTCAAAAAAAAAAAACTAGAAAATGTAACACTCGAATGATGCTCAAAAATTAAAAAAAGACCAGTGCTGGCATATAACCCTGCTTTTAATTGGCTATTGGAAATTCGAAAAAGATTTGAGGCAATTTGGATTTGGTATTGGTAGGGTTTAGATTTTTGACTTCTTACATCCTGAAAATAAATCCCAACACGAGATTTTAGTTTTATAACAATTATAGTTGTAATGCTGTTATGAATAAAATATTGGTAACTAACTCCATAACTAGGAAATATAATTTTAAGAAACTGCAATGATCCTAGAGGATTTCTTTGTCCTTAGATTTTGGTTTAAAGTAATGACATAGCATCTTTTCAAAAGCTCAAAATTTGGCCAAAAGAAATTCAAAGAAACTATGGGGGAAACGAGAGCCATAAACTAAAAGCTATTAATTTCTTTTGAGACGTTTTAAATCAACAAAAATGTCCAGCATTGTGCATTTAATGCTTGTATTACAGTCCTAAAATAATGAGTGAAATAAGACTGACCTATCAAGCACATGGCTGAGGAGTATACAACGAAGTTGAAGCAATTATAAGATATTATATAAAAATCTCCAAGGAAGATTAACCTCATAAAATCCATCAGCAGTAATTTTCCATTTTCCTATTAATTGGAGATCATTATGGGAGAATTAAACCAGAAGGTGATCACAAGTCACAACAACAATGGTGAACAGAATGTAGCACTAGTTATAATGGTATAAGTACAGGTATGGAATAAAAAATGAATGACCGCATCATTACTTATGATAACACGTCTAAAAAGTTATCAGTACAAGATTTGCCCATTAGATTGAGAGTATAATGAGAGAGTCCAATGAGTAGGTGATCCCAACAACAATGATCAAAATGGAATGCGACACTGATGATGGTGTAACCACCGACAAAAAATCAAAAACTGGACGAATGTATTTACTTACCAAAAGCAAATGAATAAATGACAACCCAACTAAATTCAACCAAAGATCAAATAATACAACGATCAAAGAGTACTCGTATTAATGCTTACCTAAGTCGTGAAGAAGGCTTCTTAGAGTCTATGTACAACTGTATGCCTGATAGGTATGGAACATAATACTGTATGATTCTGTCTTTCTCGTTCAATACCAAAGGTACTCCTGCCCCATACACACTCCACTCTTGAAGAGATTCCCACAGATCATCCAGACAATAAAATGGATGAGACGCTGCTTTCCGCATTTTACATCCCCTTGCATTTGTCTGTCAGCAATACATGTTGATGCAAATTAATGACCTTCAGAAAACTTTACCTTCCAGAATTGCTGGGATTTAACAACATTTAGGTAGAAATTTTGTAAATCTTTTGAAAATGACTTAAAATTAACGAGCTTATAAAACTACTTTGATAGATTTTCCTAACCTACTGCCAATCGATTCTGTTCATAAACAACTTTTTAATTAAACCTTTGAAAAAGCTGCAAATTAACGGCCTTTAGAAGGACAACTTTCATAAATCTTTCAAAACAAATTTTTAATTATTGGTAAAGTGAAGCCTTTGAAGTTTGAACTAGACTTCGTAGTGAACGGAATTTTTGGTCAGGTGATCCAAAAAAATAAATAGTATATAGACACTGTTTTCCCATTCATTTCCTGTAAACAATACAGGGGTTTAGGGTTTACCTCAGAGCCGCAATGTGCAGGAATGAATGGAGTAACAGATTCCATCAAACGATCCAAGTTAGTAATAACAACAGGCGGCGGCTGTACAGGAGCCGAAACCGATCGGACAGAATCCAGTTTCGACAATGCTGCATTCGAGTCATCAGACTCACTTCGGTTCCCCGCCTCAGCATGGGTCAAATACTCGGTCTTCAGAGCCGCCGTCTGCAACTCCTGCTGCTGTTGCTGGTCCATCAACTGCTGCTTCTGCATCAACTGTTGTTGTTGTGACAGCATTTGCTGTTGCCTCCGCACCGCCGGCGGGTTGTAAAATCTGTCTCCCCCATGGCTCCGCGACACCGCGAAGCTTCCCTTACCTGACATTAATTACTCTTAACTATTTAATTGAATTAAATTTCCGTGGGTACGTATACAATATACGTATTTTTGTGTTTTGGATTGGGGATTTCTTCTTTGATGAATGAAGAATTGAAAGGATCGGTGAATGGGGATTGAATTGAAAGGAATTTGGATTTGAACAATTCGGGTTTTTTGGGAGGTTTTTAAAGAGGTATGCTGTGCTTTGACTGTGTGCTGAGAAGAGATGGAAGGTTATGACTCACTGTGCCGTGCGACTCTTTACTCTTCATCACTTTATGAATTATTGGGGTGTGTTGTCAAATTCACTTTTTAATTACTTATTTTTACGTTTAGGATAATTATATTCAGATAGTAATTTTTATTTCTTGTACCACATTTTAATTGTATTTAAAATTCTTAATATTTACTCATTATAGCACTTTATATCCCTAACAATTTTTCATATCATTCTTATTCTCAAACTTTCCATTAATTAACACGTTTTATATTTGATGATAGTTTTATTTCCAAAAGTTCGTTAAAATGGTGTAAAATAACTTTTTTTTCATCATATTATTAAAAAATAAGTAAATAAATAATGCGAAAAAATATTTTTTCCTCATTTCAAAGCATGAAAACAAAATATATTAATATAAATCATCATCAATGACATGACGTACTGGTTAATAGAAAGTTGAAAATGAAAATTCGACGAAAAAAAGTTAAGATGATATAATGAGCAAAGATTGGAGAGTTTAACTACAATTAAAATGCAGTGCATCAAATAAAAATTGTGCTAACAATATAATCACTCTTACGTCTAATATGTCAAGGCCGGGGGCATTCGAACATTATTAAAGAGCCCATGACTATCCGAGTATTCGAGATTCAACAATTATATCCAATAGACTGACAATTCAAGATTTTTCAAAGTTGTATTTCTTACTAAAAATGTAAGTGCAAATTTCATCATCAAAGTTTAGAATAACGAATATACAATATTCATCTAGAAGTACAAATTATAAGGATACAAATTATTTTTTTCTCACCGCTTAGATGAACTCATATTCTTGTTTTCGACCAATCGCCTTCTTTGTTCGTTGACGGTGCAGTGGTAAGCACGGATGTGGTGGCGATTGAAGAAGATGGCCTCGTTTTTCTTCTTTTTTTTTTTTTTTTGTTCTCTCTCTCTTAAATTTATCATTTATACTTGTAATATTGCCCCATAATTTTGAATGTACATGTCATCTATGTTGACTAATAGAAAAATCGATGGAATTCTTTCATCCATACTTTGGCTTTTTCTTTGAAGCTCTTATCATAAATTGGAGACGTGAAAAAATAAATAAATAAAATCAATTTCCTTGCTGACGTGTTGGACTCTTACCGCAGCCTTCATTTTTCTTTCTTTTTCTCTCTTTGCAATGAATTGTGGTATTTGTACAACGTTGTTGACGATGTTGGTTGTGACAAAAAAAATATTAACTAAAATGATGAATTATTTTTTAAATTGTCCAATGGTAACATGACACGTGGCATGTTATCAATGATAATGTCAAAATAATTGTACACGAAGCATTGTTCATTTGCAATATGTGTGTGAGGGCTTACAATTACTCTATTTGCCTTGCCGCTTGCATTAGTTTATATCAAGGAATTTAACTACTTGTGCATCAAAATTGTGCACGAAATGTTACATAATATGATATGGAGAAAAAAGATTAGATAAAAAAATTGACTACGTTTTAAACTGACAAATAATATAATGGAACTCATTACGTAACTTTTGATGTATACGCAGTAAGGTTCTATACGTTGAATGGGTGCCAATGCCATGCAGGAAGTGCTAAACAAGAAAGTCATCCGGCATGTAGGACGCGGTAAACAAGAAATAATTAGTTTAAAAATCTTGATTTCTCTGTTAATTTCCTTTACATTATACAATGCGAAATCTTTTAGCCATCAAAACAGACCATAATATTCTAGTTAAATGTTCCATATATTTCATTAGTTTAGTAGCCAAATTTGAACTTAATTACTATCACATTTCAAGTCAATAAGACACCGGCGTTCTTTCAATTTGATTAAAATTAAATTTTTAATCGAACCAAACGTAGACTTAATATCGTTTAGTGGAAATTATGAAAGAGATCGCGATAATGTTGAAGGGAATTCAATTTCTTGCATATTAATGTCCAATGAAGCAGAATAAACAAATTAATCAAATCTCGTGCTTATTTTGTAAGGCACTTGTTTTCCTTCTTCAGAATATTTGGTTCCATTATTTACTTATAATTTTATTAGAGTATATTCAGTTCTTTGTTAATCCTATTTTGAATGTTGATTAGTGTAACTTTCAAGTGGGACCCATTGCGGCGAATCGTGTGGTGGAATAACAGCCGCGAATCGGCCATAGGTTGGAAAATTAGAGGGATAATTGCACTATTGCTCCTCAATATATTGCTCAAAATTTCATATTAATCCCAAAACTTTAAACTAGAAAATCGACGGCTCTTTTCAGTTTTCATTATAGTTGTACAAAGTTCAATAGTGAAAACTTCCAATATTTGTTATTTTCCGTTTGACACTCAGCCTAGCTTCAAATATTAGACACCAACTCAACTCAAGTCAATAAATATAATTTAACTTCACAATCGCTTCATTTTATCATTTTAAATAACAATAGTCAACGTTAAACGTGCAACGACACCAACCAAGTCAAGAAATATAATTTAACTTCACAAATGCTTCATTTTATCATTTTTAAAAACACCAGTCAATGTGTATTGCACGTTATTATAAGTGCTGTCAAAGTAATATTTGAATATAAGTGAATGTTTATTAATTTATAATCGATACCACGAAATATATACATGATAATAAATATTAAATTATTTATTTAATTTTCAATTAAATAAAAAAATTAAATATTAATTAGCATACATGGACGTAAATAATGAAATGCATTATTGAACGTGAAATTATAATTAACTTATAATTAAAATTAACAACATTGAAATGCACAAATTGAGATGAATATTAATTAAATGAATCTGAATGTTAATTAATTGAGAATTAAAAATAGGGAATTCATACATTAATGAAGGTATATAGGTGAAATGAATTTGTCAAATATACGTGTACATTGATTGTAATTATATGATTAAATACATATTTAAATATGAAAAGTAAAGTATTATTGAAATAATTGATTACAGTAGAACTAAAATCGTCAACAAAATGATATTTAATATATTATAAATTATACAGTCCTAAAGTTGGACAGTGAACATCACATAACTGTCCAATAGAAGTTTTCGTCATAGAAAAATGAGAGCATGCTTGTCTAAGATTAAAAGTAGCATCGTTGGAGATTTTTGGGATTATGTCAACAGAGGCTGTGACAAATCTACTCTTCTTAAAAATGAGAGACTAAGTTGCTAGTTAGACAAAAGATGAGGTACAAGTGGTGAATTGTTTCATGGTTAAACGATGATATAATGGGAATTCAATACAATCCTCTATTTTTCCTCCCCACTACAACCCAACCCCAAATCATCCTCTCAGAATTATCGCCGAGCTGCCCTTTTCTTGATTCTCGATCGAATCGCCAATATAACAGCTACAATAAACGAACAAAATCCCTAAAAATTAATGTAAAAGCTTTTTGAATTTTGATTATTGACTCTTTTCTGTGATTGTTGAGTTTTTTTTTCTCGGAGCTGTATGGACTGGCCATGCGACCCTGGTTTTCTGCGATCGGCCTCTCGAGAGAGGACTCCGCCGTCGTCAATAATCAAGCCTCGGACATTATTGTTATCATCTCAAAAGTAGCCGATTCTTTTGAAACGTCCAACTTTCTTGAAACGAATTGTCGTAGATTCAGAAATGGCCGCTGATACTCATAGCCCGAGTCCCAAGGGGCTGCTGTGTAATGCCGGAGCTGGTGCCGCTGCCGGTAATTTTCACTCACTCTTCTACAACTTTGCCAGTCATTTTAAGGTTTTATATGTTGTACGATTTAATTGTGTAATATGATATGTTTGATTTTGGTTAGTAATTGTGGATAACGTGTTTTGTGCTTGAAAAACTTGTATTTTGATTTGGTTATTAATATGCTGCAGGAATGATTGCAGCCACTTTTGTGTGTCCTTTGGATGTTATAAAGACTAGATTACAGGTCCATGGGCTGCCACAGCTTGTTAATGCTAATATGAAAGGTGAGGTGACGCATCTTTGGTTGCCCTAGGAAGTCTTATGAATTATGATTCATAGAGTTAGTGAGATCAATAATTTGCAAATGCAACTAGTTGTATGATGGTTACTTGTTTTATAAGTGTAAGGTCAACAGTAAATTCATCATCCATTCACAAAATGTTGAATAAAATCTAAAGTAAATATTTGTAAAACTGTCAAAAAAATTATTATTACCTAATTTGTGAAAGTTTTACTGTGAATCAATGTTTGAAGATTGAAAGATTTATTTTGAAGCTGGGATGGAATTTTTTCATAATCAGAATACAAATACAACTTCTTATTGTTTGTTTCTTGCTTTCTTTCACTTTCTTATTATTGCCCAGGGAGTATTATAGTTGGGAGTTTAGAACAGATATTCCAGAAGGAGGGTTTGCGTGGAATGTATCGCGGACTCTCCCCTACGATGCTGGCACTGCTTCCGAATTGGGCAGTATGTCACATTACTTTGTTTGCTAGTTTTTTATGGTTATGGTTAATATAGTGCTTACTGAAGCAGTTCATTTGCCTTGACATTTATGCCTTTGGAGCCCTGTTTCTATATTTTTTGCTCGTGTTTCTTTCTTCCATTACCCAAAGCCAGAGGCACAAAGTCTTTAGTTGTATATTTAATTTTTCTCTGCCTGGTCTCAAGAAAGATAAATTCCATGCGAAATGACCCAGTAATACAATTTTTTCAGGTGTATTTCACAATTTATGAGCAATTAAAAAGTTATCTTGGAGCTGATGGTTAGTTTATTACCTACTTTTCTAATGAAAAAGTGTTTATTTTATCTTTTGATAAAAATATGTAATCACTTCTGTTTTAAATTAATAATACAACTGCAAGCTTTCCCCCTTTGTACCATTACTTACCGTGCCTTTTTTTCTTTTTTTTTTTTGGGCAATTGTAGATGTAAATCATCAGCTCTCTATTGGTGCCAATATGATAGCTGCTTCTGGTGCTGGAGCGGCAACAGCTATTGCCACAAATCCTCTATGGGTTGTCAAGACAAGACTTCAGGTATGTCTCTCGTCCAATTTTATATAAATTCCATTCTTCTGCTAAATGTGGTTTGTTTTATTAAGTTTTCATGTTGGTATGAAGAGGCTGGTTTTAGTGATGCATGAGCAAACATGAACCTCCCATACTCTGCTCAAAGATATATATATATNTAGTTATGACATTTGATTTCAGTATTTTTCTCCTCAATTAATTAATCTACAGGATAAAAATTTGTTTAACTCACATCTGGGTAAGCTATTGTAGAGATGTGCTATGTTTGCGGTCACTGGGTTCATTTGAAAAGAAGGAAAGCTACTATTGATTTTTTATTTCTGGGTCTAGGATATTCTCATATATTTACTAGAGGTCCCTGTATCTTTTATAGATTTCTTTCGGTGATGTGCAGCGAAGCAATACGTCTTCCTTTTTTTTGGTGATTGTACATAAATTCATTTGCTTATAATATTCGAGGAGTATATTTCCTCTTTCACACTAAGGCGCATGCCCAGGGAGAGTTGAAAAATATATTTTCTGGAAATATATTGGGTTCCTTGTGTATAACTTTTGATTTGTTAAATGGAAAAATGCAGTCCAGATAAATATGGCTTCAAATCGCATAAATTCCACTCCTTGTTTGGACTGGGAAAGATAAAAATTTCTTTGCACATATCTTATGCGCGTGAGACCCAGTTTTCTTGGGCCATTCAGTGTCTCTTTTAAAGTAAAGAATGGTTTAAGTGTTGCTCATTTTCTCTTTCAATTATTTGTGAAGACACAAGGAATGAGAACCAGTATAATGCCATACAGGAGCACTTTATCTGCCTTAAGGAGAATTGCTCATGAAGAGGGTATTCGTGGATTGTACAGGTTAGTTAAATGAAATCATGCCAATAGTACGGGGGCTTGAATTCTTGTTAAGGAAATAATTTCTGGATCTTTACTTTTTATTTTTCATTTCTTGTTATCAACAGTGGTCTTGTGCCAGCTTTGGCCGGTATCAGTCACGTTGCCATCCAATTTCCCACCTATGAGAAGATTAAAATTTACTTGGCAGATCGGGGTAAGTTTTTATCTTTTTTGGTCTTTAGAAAACAATTACATCGTATTACTTCTCTCAATCTGGACGAAAATTAAAATCCTTTTTATTCAATATGATGATGTTAGATAACACCACAATGGATAAACTCAGTGCAAGTGATGTTGCTGTTGCCTCATCAGTTTCTAAAATATTTGCTTCCACATTGACGTATCCGCATGAGGTATGGAGTGATGAGAATTTCCATATTTTGGCATGCTACTTTCTATTTACAGAGGCATATCTGCTATATGCGTAGATAGGCTCGTTTCTTTTACCCTCGCGTTGCACCGACCAACCTAAGAAGTAGATGTGGATGCCAATCCTAACTGCTTACTGTAGTTGAGAAGTAACTTGGGGCAACATCCATTAGGTTCTTGTTTGTTATTTTTAAAAACATGCCGTTGAAAAGTATGTATGTGTGTCACCATTTAATGTGTTTTCTGCATTTAGGAGCCTTTAGGGCATGCTACTTTCCTCTACTAAATCGTTACTACCGTTGAGAATTAGAAACCCTAATTCTATACCACCATGAGCAATTAAATCGTAGAAAGAAAAATACACATGAAAACAAGCATGGTTTATAGAGGTTTGTCTCAATGTGATGAAAAGATTTACAAGAGAAAATTGCACACCCTATTTTCTATAATCTCTCTCTCTCTCTTTTATGATAATCCAAAACGTAGCGCCCTATTTTAAGACAAATTAGGGCCAAACTGAAATTACAAGTATAAAATTCCTAACAAATATGACTCTTCATTATAAGTAATATATATTCTCTGTATTATTTTCGTTAAAGACAGAGAAGATTTAAATATTAAATTATTAATCAGCCCATCATGCCTTGTTCCCCATCTACCTGCCAAAAAATGAGAATTTCTATAACCAGGTGAATCTGTGATAAAAATGAAAAGAAAGTCACAGTATGTTAAAGGACAATTAACAGCACAGCTATGTTGTATTAATACCTTTAGGACACAACAACCTTGCATCCTGTTGATTCCTTTCTCTTTCAGTCCAAGCAGACTATCAGAAGTTCGTAGCATGAAAAGAAGCTCTTCCCTTTGTATTATTGCATGAATGCAAGAACTCTTCCTCTTAAAAGGGGTTGAAGCTGCTCATTTTGATTGCTATCCATCTTATATGCCACCTAATATCAATTCCTTTAATTCTGAGAAATCTTATATCCAGGTTGTTCGCTCGAGGCTTCAAGAACAAGGCCACCACTCTGAGAAGCGTTATTCTGGTGCAGTCGACTGCATAAAGAAAGTTTTTCAACAAGAAGGCATTCCCGGGTTCTATCGGGGGTGTGCCACCAACCTTCTTAGGACAACACCTGCTGCCGTAATCACATTTACCAGTTTCGAGATGATTCATCGGTCTCTCGTTACTTTCTTCTCCCCTGATCCACACCCTCAACCGTTGTGATGATGGAACCTGCTTGAAATTGATGAACGAGTTTACAGGAAAGAATTCATGATATTACGTGTCAAGTCTCCAAGAATGTCTGTTTTGTTTGATTGGTTTTGCTCTTTCCTAATTGGTTGTATGTCTTCAATCGTTATTTATAGACTTCCACAAAGCACAGCCAATGAGGATGGCAATGTTGTAACGATGAATGATAACTACGAATAACTGTTACGGTATGGAGCATTTAAAATTTATGATGTGTTCAGTATGTTGAACTGCAGTTTGAATGAAATTTTTTTATTTTATTTTCTTTTAATCAATTATTATGAAATTTTAGTTATATATATATAGTATTCATACGTGAATATATTTAAATATTAATAGCCCTTGTTTGATTCACATTATTTTCGAAATACATTTTTCTTTCTTTTCTTTTCAACCACATATTCTTATATATAGTATTCATACGTGAATATATTTAAATATTAATAGCCCTTGTTTGATTCACATTATTTTCGAAATACATTTTTCTTTCTTTTCTTTTCTTTTCAACCACGTATTCTTCAATAAAATAATATTACAGGTAAATTCAAATTTTTTTTCACACATTTTTCATTAATTTACTATTCAAAAATACATTTTTCAATAAAAATAGGGTTCAAACAGGCTTATAGAATAGTAAACCCAGGTACAATACTCTCGAAATTTTAAAATTAACCATCCTTTTTATATTTAATTATGTACTTCATGACAATAATATAGTTGTTTAATTATTTGATGTTCAAATTTTTCTTCCATTCCGTTTCTATTTAAAGTGGTGCTAGGCGAACTCAATATGAAAGAGAATGCATTCCTTTAAATTGAAAAGACATTAGCGGCTGCAAAACTTTCTTAAGAAAAGCTTCCCCAAGTTTTCAGAGCGTTCAAATCGAGGTTGCGGAGGAGCTTTGTACTCTACTTAGTGATATCCCTCGCAGACATTGGAAAATGTCTCAAGAAAGTCCGGAGGTTCCTAAAAATGGTCATCAATTGTCCATGAAGTAGGCGCTACGGAGCTCATCCCGAATATTTGTACTTGTCCAAATCTTGTGTCCTTCTGTTGGACAACTCAATAGGAGACGAGAAGAGCCAACAAGACACGCAAATACATTAGCTTGGACAGACATAAGCAAATACCAATCCCTAAAGTCAAGTAGGTTCAACAATATCTATATTAATTGGGATTCTAAAAGGCATAAATCGTGGCGAGGCGTGAATGCCAATTAGGTTAAGCAAGGTCTACAAGTAAAAAACCTTTAAAAAGTGTTTTCTTATTTTTATATTTTTAAATTTTTTTAAATCAACCTAAAAATCATTTAATAATTAACATAATACCTACGGAACACATAAAATTATAAAATACTATATTAAAAAAAAAGGCAAATACTAATAATAATAAGGAAAAAACACGTGTCTCGTGTTTAGACGTCGCTTTTTAGAACGTTGATATTAATAAATTAATTTTTAATATAAAAGTTTTGGAAGTACAATAGTAGTCCCTTTTTTTTAAAAAAAAAACCAATTTTGCTATTTTACAATTAAATTGAATTGATTAATATTCTCAATATAATGAATTATACAGTTGAGATTTTAATAAAAAATAAAAATGCCCATAATTTTCTGCGATCCATACTTTTTTTTTCCTCTTTTGAAGTGAATAAGATTATTGGTGTTAGAAGCATAAGATCCTAGTTGACCCAATATAATTTGTTAAGAGTCCGTCTATAAGCATAAGAATTAGGAAAAAAACACACATATTTTAAATTTATATTTCAATAATTGGGTGATATAAATCTTCTTTCAAAAATCAGATATTAACCCTCCCAAATCCCTAACATCACCACAATCCCAAACCTCCATGAACATCAATTGCCACCGTCGCAACCATTTTCTCATCCCATACTGTGACTTATTAGAATGTGTAATTTGTAACTTAATATGTAATTGCGACTCATAAATTGTATATTTGTGACTGCAATTTGTGATTAGTACGTAACAATGACCATAAATTATGATCATGACTTGTTTAGCTAAATTATAGTTCACTACATTTTACCACATATCACAAAATATGGCAACCTATTTTTGAGATTTTTCCACGATTTTGTTAATTTTTGAAATTTTAATTTACAATTTTCAAATTATACTATTAATTTTTTTAAACAAAAAATATTGCATTTTATGTAGTAAAAAATAAAAAAAACACAAAATTGCTTCTATCATCAATTAATTGATTCCATAGCTGTAATTATTCCTCCAAACACGCCTCAACCTTTTCGGTGAAGAAATAGAATTTTGAATCCATCATCAATTAATTGACTACATGGCTATAACCAGTCCACCAAACACGCCTCAACAATCCGGGTTATCTTCCCTAAAAAAATCCCCAAATCGTAGTATTAAATTGTGTTTGAGCCACATTATTTTGAAAGAATTTATTTTAGAATAGTAAATTGATGGAGAATGTGCGGTTGAAAAAGAAAGAAAAGTTATTGATGTGATGAAAAAATTATTTTATTGAAGAATGTGTGGTTGAAAATAAGTAGAAGAATGAGAACGAAAAAAATAATGTGGCTCAAACAGGGGCTTAATCTTTGGAAGAAAAATAAAAAAATCTACCACTGATATGAAGAATTCCCCCATTCAATTACATTCACAACTTTCTTCACATCCAAATCCAGGTTTCATTTCACATCGTGTGTCAGGAAATTGATGTTCATGCTGGGATTTCACATTTTCGTACAATAATGCAGGTTCTCACGAACGTTCTGAATTTACTTGTGCAGCGCTACTTTTGCAACATCGCATATCGTTTAAAGACAATTCAAAACTTGTGTGATTCTACTAGGAGGCTACCTGCTTCTGATCCAAGTTTTCATAAGCATTTGTGATGCTGTAATAGCTCGTCTTGGAATGACAATTTAAAACTCACTTAGTTTGAAGAAATCAAGTGATAAAGCCACCTTTACTTCCAAAGCAAAATTTAGTTTCTTCAAAACTCAAGAATGGTGAAGATAAGAAGAGTCGAATGCAGAAACTTTTGCTTTTATACAATTCTTTTTGTTAGTATGTTATCCAGCACGACAAGTACCGCGTATCAAATATATATAAAAATCTTATATGTAAATATCTAATCATCTTTAGTCAAGATCCAATTACAATGCCATTAAATTGTTTTGACATACTAACTATGCAATCTCCTATGAGCTTAGGACAACAAGAGATCACAGTGCTAGTGACATCCGGAATTTCACTAACATCGTTGTGGATGTAGCAAAAAAAATATTCAAATACCCCGAGATCCTAATCCTTAGAGAAGTCAAATAAAAGAAAACAACTAGCTATGATGTCGCCAAAAATGGTTTTTTCAAGCAAAAGAAGCTCTACTGAAAAATCACAAGTTCAATATCGAGGCTAATATATTCAATTCACAAATTTATGGTACAATTCATCTGTGCATGTTGCAGCTGCTGTTGAGGTTGCAATTGTGGTTGCGAGATAAAAACCCAATGGTCCAGCCACTGCCTCAAGCCATGGTTAAAAATTTGATATGAACATATTTCATGTAATCATTCTGCAAAAAAAAAAAAAAATATGAGGCATGATTCAAGACGTCAAACATAATAATTACCTCAATGAAATCAATCCACCATGGTCGCTGATGGTGGATATTCTCAATTCACTGTTAATTTTGAAATTGAATATCCATATGTTATGCTTTTGAATTTAATGCCACACGTTCTCTGTCTTTGGAAATGTCAGTTACATATACAAAAATGAATGATTATTATGCAGTACTTTTGGAATTCTTTTGAAGTATTATGGGTTATTATTTGAATTTAATAGTATAAAATGAATTATTATATGTTAATAAGGTATATATGATTTTTTCCCTATAAATTATCGTGTAAGAATTACAGATGGGTGATTTTGCTTATTTTAACATTTCCTTTATACTGGAATAAATATAATAATAAAAATGTTAATATGTAATAAATATTTTATTAAAAAGAAGTCAATAAGGTTATGTTTGATTGCAACGAATTTCATGAAAAATGTCGCATTCGAGAAAAAGGAATTCCACTTTGACCGTTTGATTACAACGTGAAAATTGAAACCGAATTTCAAGGTACAACCATTTTAAGCTACATTTTCTTTATTTTCATGGAAAACGAATATTTATGGGTTTGTTAAATTTTTATTTTCCAACTAATATGGAATTGAAATTCATTTTCATCTTTGCATATGACCCTAATAATAAAGATGGCCCAAATTGTTATTTTAAGTATTACCCCAAATGCTCCCCTTTAAATATTACACAATTGGCATTTGCAGACGATTTAATGCTCTTTGCTAGAGGAGATGCTACTTCAGTGAGTATTTTGATGAATTGCTTGGCTAATTTTGGCAACATGTCGGGGCTTAGAATGAAGTTCATAAGTCGAACTTGTACTTAGCTGGGCGGGGGTCTATGGGCAAGATATGGAGGAAATTCATGAGATTACTAGTATACTCAAAGGATTTTTGCCTTTTCACTATCTAGGCATTCCTCTAACGACGGCAAAACTGAAAATCAGCTCTTATGATGCACTCATTAACAAAATCACAGCTTATATTGATGCTTGGTCTAGGGCTACCTTATCATATGCGGGAAGAACGGAGCTAGTGAGAGCAGTGCTTCAAGGGGTGGAATGTTTTTTGGTTTTTTGTGTTCTCCATTCTGGCTATGGTGACCTCTAGAATTATCACACTTTGCTGTAATTTTCTTTGGATATCCAACAAACCATTGGTTGCATGGAGCAATATTTGCTTACCAAAGGATGAAGGAGGACCCGGGCTAAGGGATATCAAAAGCTGGAATTCTGCACTTCTAGCAAAAGCACTTCGAAACATCTACTGTAAAAAAGATACTTTGTGGATTAAATGGGTTCATTAGGTATACATTCACGAGAGTTGCATTTGGACGTACATGCAAAGGAAAGATGACTCCCCTTTCTTAAAAAAACTACTGGATATTAGAGACTACATTATTGGGGCTGAACGTACTACGCCTCAAGGCCGCCTTTCCCTCATTCTTAAGCCAGCAAGGTCGAACAACTGGTACACACGCACGTTATGAGTAGGATGTTAGGGAAAATATATGTATATGATCATATCATTAGTGCAATCTTTGGTAAAATAGGTCTCACGGCTAGCTGTTAGCGTGATTGTCGTGTCAAATGAGGAGAAGCATTCTCACTGCGTGACATTCTCCCCCATTCGAATTCGCTTACGTCCTCGTAGCGAGAAGTGAGTTTCGCATTAACACACAATCGTCTCATTGCAAGAATAACAATGACACCACCTCCACATGGACGGGCATTCACCAACCTGCAGTAACTCGTACTTACTGCCTCCGACACCAGTCTTCACCCTCTACCCCTCTGAGCATTAGTTCCTCGAGTGGACGGTCTCCAAATCGCAACGCCTCAACGCATGTCGAATTAAATACACAATCTTCGTCATTGTGCCCTACAATGTGCGCTCCTCGAAAACTCTTTAAAAGCACCTAGGCAATTGCGCAACGTTGCCCTTTTTCATCCGTCTTCCCCACAGCTTCCTTCATCGTGTTCTGCCAGCTTGCCGACACGATCCGTGGCCCAAAATCTTTTCTCAGCAAGAACACAGGATATTGTCCCATAACAACATTGCATGTTCGAGCGGTCTCGCTCTGATACCAACTTTTACGGACCGCAGGTTTGGCTCCTGAAGTACTACGCCTCAAGACTGCTTTCCCCTCATTCTTAGACCGGCAAGCTCGAACAACTAGCACACACGCACACTATGAGTAGGATGTTGGGGAAAATACATGCATATGATCATATTATTAGTGCACTATTTGGTAAAATAAGTCTCTCGCGCTAGCTGTTAGCGTGTTTGCCGTACAGAATGGGGGAGATAAGCATTCTCACTGCGTGACACAAGGTGCTAGTGATAAAATGTCCAATTGGACATTTCAGGGAGAATTTTGCATTGATGATGCATACGAATATTTTAGGCCAAAAAGAGTTAAAGTCACCTGGACAGTATGCATTTGGAATGCATACGCTACTACAAAACACGTCTTCATCATGTGGTTGGCTGCCATTTCAAAACTGCTGACTAAGGACATATTGCATTATCTACGGGTTGATCGCATGTGCAGTCTATGTCAAGGCACGAATGAGACTACATGCCACCTTTTTTTAACTGCCCAACCAAGCAGTATTTAGTACTATCCGTGTATGGCTGGGTATTAGGCGACAAATGTCCACTCTCTCTAGTGCAATGAAATGGTTTAAAAAGAAAAGTCGAGGCACATCTTGGCATAGCAAAGCCAAACAGACCATATTTGGACGACAAGGAACAAAAAGATTTTTGAAGACCTCACACCTCGAGTTGGTAGTGTTGTCCGGCGAATCAAAAGACACGTATACAAAATAATATTTTCTTTGTATCTGAATGTTTTGATTCAATGGGAGTCATTAGCTATGAGTCTTTAACTAGTATCATTTGTATATCATTTTTTGTGTTTCGTGTGTGTGCTCGAGAATGTCCGAAGTAGTTGTATACACCATATGATCGATGGTTGCTCGGAAATGTCCAGCATATTTGTATATGATTTTGATGAATGAAAAATTTTATATACAAACCAAAAAAAACTTAAAAATGGCCCAAATTCGAAAATCCAATACGCTATAACTAGAAACCCTATTCCAACTTGCGACCTTCACCCTCCAGGCATTCACAGATTCAAATTCAATTCGGACTTCAGAGTTCATCCGCGACTTCAACTCGCGACCAGGCGCCGGTCACTCAGTCTGCCGCTCGCCCTGCCGACGGTGCCACCTGCATCGACCAGTTCTCCGCGCCTTTTGAGTCCCTGTTCGCGCGGCGGTCTGTTGTTCCAATTTCCAAACTTCCAAAGGTAAAACCAATCTAAATTTCTGACTTGCTGTTGCTGACTTTACATCGAACTATTATTGAAATTAATCCAACAAAGGTGTGAGTAATGAATTAATGTGTTGCTGGACTTCTTTTTTATTTGGAGCGGTCTCTAAAAATATTAACTGAAGACACAAATTTGTCTCTTTTCTAAGTGCGATCTCTATCGATTTTGGGACTTAAATAATTAGTTAACGAAATCCTAATAAAGCAACACAATAAATGAAGCTGGAGATTGGGTTGAGCAATTGAACAGTGTTTCCTCCTTTGTTGTTGTAAACTGTTGCTGACTTTACATTC
>CAIGRB010038587.1:0-41136 GCA_903798255.1 Fraxinus quadrangulata
GGGAATCCATCAACGATCATGCTTGCAGGCGAACAAACAACCCAAGATTCTAACCAAAACCGATAGGTTTTTGACCCATATGCCACTCTTAACTTCACGAAAGCCAACACTTTTGTTAACCTTAATGATTTCGCGGCCGCTACGGCCACCGTTATTTTTCACCACCACCACGACCTAGAGGTGGCAAAAAAGTCGAGCGGCTCATCGGCTCGACCGCTCGACTCATTTTTTACGAGCCACGAACCGTTCGGGCTCGTCAAAAAGACGAGCCCGACCCGACCCGAGCAGGCTGGCTCGCTAGGTGAGCCCGAGCCTGCTCGGCTCGTTTTTTAAGAGCGGCTCGTCAAAATTTTTTTTTTAAAGGTCTGTATAGTTATTAAAAAAAAAAAAAATTTTGACAAGCTCACGAGCCGAGCTTGGCTCTGCTCGTGAACCACGAGCTCGTGGGCCTAGCCGAGCCGAAACTCGACTTGTTACAAACAAGCACGAGTTATACGGGCCAAGCCGGCTCGGCTCGACCCATTGACATCCCTACCACCACCCGTTTCACCACCCAAATACTAACACCTATTTGACTAATTTCTATAACCCATGCTCTTATGGCGCTTCTGGGAGGACTTATTTTTCTTCCTCTAAGGACGATTTTGTGAACTGGTTCTACCGCAAGTCCAGGGTAATTGAGCACGGCTCAGTCAACTCGCTAAGATGCCAAGCTGAAGGCTGCCATGCGGACCTAACCCACGCCAAACACTACTACCGTCGCCACAAGGTGTGTGAGTTCCACTCCAAGGCAGCCACTGTCATTACTGTCGGGTTGACTCGACAATTCTGTCAACAATGCAGCAGGTTGTGCATTTATCACCGTATTTTCTTTTCTTTTAATTATATCCTAGTTTTTTTTAACTTATAGCAAAAGTAGATTTATCCTTTTTAATTTGGTCAAAATAAATCAAAATTTTACTTTCTTTGTCAACTAACGGTCAAATGAGTATTTTCCATCCATGGATCTCAACTGCATATTTTTGAAAGGTTTGGGAACTGTGATAGCATAAAGTGAAGATTGAGGTTAAGTCTGCAAAAAATGAAAATGTTTGGAACTTCTGCTGCAATTTTCCCTATTACTTATTGGTCACAAAGTAACCAATTTATTGATCACAATCAACCAAATAATTAGTCACAAATACACACACACACACACACACACCACACTCCATCCCATCACATCCCACCCACGACCATCATTACTATCATCGCAATCGCCATCACCGTCGACGGCCACCACCACCATCACAGTCAATATCACAACGAGTACTACCCAAAGACCACTAAAAAATAAAATCTAAAGTAATCAATCACCGTCACAACCACCACCAATATCACTACCACCACCACCACCACAATCACTTTACTAGAACCACCACCAACTACAAACATTGGGACCATCTGCAAACCACTACCAACTACTCCAAAAACTCAAAAGACACCCAGAAGTCTAGATTTTTCCCACATTTTCCACCCCTAGCAACGACGTTCATGCCCAAAAAATCGCCGCCTAAAAACTACACAACCAAGATCGCGACTATCACTGGCTGCACCACCACCACCACCACACGGCCACCACGACCAACTGCACATAACCAACAAAGCTCACCCCAAATTTTGGCACCAAATCGTGACCAAATTTTCCCAGATCAGGACCATCAAAACTCACAAAACCAATGAATCTCTGACAGCAACAACGCAAGCCCATCATTTGTCGCTGCAGTAGCAGCATTGTCGTTGAGCGCATTGCGTAGTAGTTGCTATTGATAGTGCGACGACGACGTCACATTGCAGCAAGGGCAGGATGTGGATTAAAATATTTTTGTAATAATGAAAAAAATTCTCACATCTACCCAACTCGTATCGAATCCTTTTATTTTGTTTTGTTTTTCTATTTTTTCAATTTAAATTGAATTAGATAAAAATAAATATATTAAAATAAATAAATAATTAAATGCGGGTGATAAACGCAAATATAAAAGTTGTCTGATTGGATGTGGACATGATGATCACTTTGTCTCGTCTATTTATTTAGTCTATGTTTGGCCCTCATTTTACAAAGAGTGGAGAGTGGTGATATTTATCATCATTAGTGCTAAACACAAGTTTAAGTGGCAACACAAAATAGATCAAATTAAATGAATCTCATAATAACACATTTAATTACCATATCTGCTACAGGAATATGCTCATTGACATGATTTTATACAGATATACACTTGGCAAATTTTCATTGGCAATTAAAAAATAAATAAATGAAAAAGTTGCCATTTCAGAACCTGTCAATAGCTCATGTCATTGAGTTTGTGCAACCAGTTTAATCCCAATTAGACTTATCATTTAATGTCATCTACATGCTATCTAGATTAGTGTTCTAGCACTACTGGTGTTAAATATCATTGTTCTTTTATAAAACTCAATTTTTTGAAACTCATTTTCAATAAATATTTAATAAGATCAACAACTTTTATCAACTTTTTAACCACACATTTTTTTTAAAAAATTTTGATTTTTTTTAGCTAAATCAAACATGAACTTAATTTTGTGGTATTAAGTTTAAGATATTCTTATTATTATAAAGAAATTACAATCAAGAATGTATCAACTTTCTTCCTTTCTAAGAAAAAACATAATGGTTAATTTTGAAAAATATATTAAAATGTAATAATTTGCAATTATGCTAAATAAATATAGTTTTATATTTAATATTAGATAAAAGATAACTGGGAAATTTATACTAACATTAGAGATTTTTGAAAATTTTAAAATTAGATGTGGTTTTTTTTAAATGGTCATAAACCTCCCCCAAGAAGTTTTCAAATTTACCCTTTAAAAAAGAATGCAAATTGATCTTTTGTCTTTCATTATAATGTACAAGCATTGCACGACGATCAAAATCGTCCAAATTATTAAAATGATCTCGTGGGTTTTGTAGAAACATATGCCACCTGAATGTCAATTTAAGTGGAGAATTCAAATCTAACTTTCAAATGTCAGACAATTGAACGCCGTTTTGTTATAGATTGGTAATATAAACATAATAAAGATTAATTTGCTTTTTTTATTTTTAATGTTCAGACAACTTGCCTCTCGAAGAATATTTCAAGATTCAAATATGCAAATTTTTCTTTATTATTTCCAGCATAGCTTTTTACTAGGTAGCCTACGAAAAAAAATACTTAATTGAGTCGACCTAAGAAGTTAAACATAACTATCTCGATAGATGTTGGAGAATGTATAAATAAGGACCAGAATAGTAAATGGATATCAATCTCAATCTTAAGCATGAATCTTACGTCATTTCAAGTAATTTGATAGTTTTTTTTTTATTATTTGAAATGTTCCTCAAAAGTAATTAAAAAAAAAGAAGAAGAAGAAGAAAAAGGAGGGTAAGAAAGTATCCCCAGTTAGAATGAGAATGAGAATAATTAATAATTTCGCAATCCACTCGTCAAATTGAAATTGATTTAAAAGATTACTTAAAAATATAAGAAATTACAATCTTGATCTGCCCAATTTTTTTGCTGAAGATGAAGATCGTTATTTAGCCCTTAAATTACTAGAAATTCGGAAAATGACACTAGAGCTTCACCTTGTTTGTCTTTTTGATCGATATGAAGTAATTTCGAGTTATCTTTTAAATTAAAGAATGAGTTGGTCGGACGAGTCGAGCCTAAATTTTATGAAGCAAGCCGCTCGTGCTCGGCTCATTCCATTTGTGGGCACGAACTGACTCGCTATTTGGATCGAGCCAAGCCCAAATGTGAACAAGCTGAACAACCCAGTTCATAATACTCCCTGTGCCAATCACGCATGTCCCCACCAATCAACCCTCCCACTAATAGAGGTAAAACAGCACGGGCCCACGCCCACGCCCACGCCCACGCCCACGCCCACTCAACATATATGTGCACTCACTCATAAATGTGCACCCTCTTGCCACATTTCAAATATTTCATTTTCATCAATTTCCTAATGGGAGAATGAACCAAACATGAACCCAGAGACGGACCATTCATTTTTTTAGTCGGAAAAAAAAATATTTCTTGTGTAATTTTATTTTTTACATATTAGTTTGACTTGTAATCCGATCCTGGATCTGTCCCTACATGAACCCCCACCTTCGCAATCATATTTCGACTTTTATTTTCCAATTCTCAAGTGACAGATGCCAAGCAGTTGGAAATTTGAGACCTCGGGCGTTAGTAATCAAAGGTCCAAGATCCCATCCTCACAACCTTCAAAAAGCTCGTGACTCAAATTATGAACTTTGGCCTATTATATAACCTTCCAAATATACATGTCCCATTAGTTGAGTTAAATCGATAGACAAGTTGTTGGAATTAATTGATTATTGGATTGAGTTAAATCATTAAATGGAATATGATATTTAATGATGTGAGCCATTAAAATTAATTTGGGTGAATTGGAAAAGTTTCCAATATAAGCCCATAAGTTGATAAGCCTATTTTAAGTGTCTTATATATGGTAAGGAATCCACATCGAAAATTTACAAGAAAATAGACTTGTTTATATAGTGGGATGTGTGAATAAGTTATAATTTAATAAGTGATATACACCTTAACTAATTTTGACTAGCCAAAGGCTAGTAAACTAGCCACCACATGAGTGGTGCTTCGCACCACTCGCGCCACGCCCGGACCTGGCCCCGACCCTGACCACGGTCCCGTCCCGCGCACGTCGCAAAGTTCGCATTGGACGCTTTAGAGGCGCACTTCGCACGTACGCATCGTCGGAGGAGCCTTAAAGTTTTCGAAAATGGACTCATGGTTCGATGACATGGCAACGAGAGGTTCAATGAGTTGGCATCCTAGGTGGTACACACGTCAAAGGTTGCGTCACTTCGTCCTGCATGGCGGTTTGTTCAGTTGGACGTACGCATGGCTTCTGCCATGCTTGTGACTATTCAGAATAAAGTTAATAGGTATGATAATTTAATCTGGGCCGTCAGATCATGAAATGGTGCGATCCAATGGTTAAGACGTATCAGACCAAGTGGTATACCAGTTCATGAAATGTCACACACCCATTCAACGAGACACTTCAATCTCTATAAATAGAGAACTCCAAATTCGTTTTGGGTACACCAAATCAATTAAAAATATTATTGATTTCTAAATTTCTTTTCTCTCCAAATTCTGTTCTCATATATCTTTCAAATAAATTCGTCGTTATTCCGTTCGAGTAAGAGCAATTTTTGGTTCAACCGACAAGGTTGATATTGTGCAGTATCTACTTTGGAAGGAGCATTGTATCTTGGGAGACAGACGTCCATAATCCCGTTTGCACTTAATTGGGGGGCAAAATCTGTCTTAAAGAAATTTGCTTTGGCATACCTCGCTTCGTCTTTATCTTCTTCTTTTCATTTGTATACTTACTTTATTTGTTCTTTCGATTGAGTTAGTCGTCTTTTCGACAACACAAGTTATGACTCGTCTTATGCTAGGTTGATAGTCTGTGTCAACTAGTTACAATTCAAACAACTTGACCTCAAAATGAAACATGATACATTTACATTGTTGTTTACATTAACTTTGACATTCTTTCACGTGACACCCATCATAATCTTTGATTTTTTCAACACCCTCTCACATCACTGATTTGATCAGATTTTGAAACCTAAGGGAAACTTCTGCGTCTTTGTTATTATTCAAAATGACATTTTTATTGTAGTTGGGGACGTCCCCCTGTCAACCATGTGAAGTGAACTCATACGCGAGACTATTTTTGCAATACAAAAGGGCTGCCCGTAAAACTTCTCAGCCGCCCGAAAGAGAAAAATAGATAAGCAGAAAGTAGTAAATACTCCGTTAATTTAGTATCAACATGTTTAGATAAATAGTCTTCATCGAATTTTAGAATTTTCATCAGTGATTTACTTTATTTCGCAAAAAATAAATACAAGCATTATGAGTAGAATCAGAATCAACGCTGATAATCAGCCCAGTGTTATTTATTTTCTTATTAATTCTTCATAAACCTATACGAGCAAAAAAACTATAAAATCTACTCTTGGCCTTTTTTACCTTATCTTTGGTTTCGAAAAACTTCTTCATCTTCATGCTAGTCGTTTCCTTCCCTGATGATCTTGATGCACTCGATTCAGATAAAGCAGACGAAGGCAACACCATCACATGCCTCTTTGATGTACTCGATTCAAACTGACTCGGCAACACCATCATGTGCCTCTCGATAAAGTAAGTAAAGGAAACTAACTCGTAAGAATCATACAAAGGACTCCCACAATCCCATATAGATGCAGCTTCTTCTTCTTCTTTCTCCATAGGTATTCAAGATGCAAATTAATTAACTACTTATTATAGAACTTCAAATAACTTGTTTGCTTAGAGAAATTTAATATTTACAAAATTTGAATTATATATAAATCTAAGGAAAGACACATGGAATCATAGTATTGGATGCAAAACAATTGTTGTTGGGTAAGAGTTGTTAGCTTAACATTTTCCTTGTGGTTCTATTTGTGCTGTATAACAACATATGTGATCTGAGGCATGCAACTCAACTTCTCTTTTCGTATCCACTATTATTATAATAAGACCTACTATTGATCTCATTTAAGATATATCTATTGCGTTAGACAAGATTGAAAATTTTATTATAATAAGACCTACTATTGATCTCATTTAAGATATATCTATTGCGTTAGACAAGATTGAAAATTTTATATCTTATCCACAAGATCGGCCCACTTATTTTTCCACCGCCTCCCGGCATACCTGTATATGAAGAATAAGATTTTAAATAGATGAACTAAACATTGATATATAAAATATGAGAGTTTAAATAAACAAGTTAGATATTGACGTAATAAGTTCGAATGATCGATCAACGAGTCTCAAAAACGCTCTTGTTTCATTTTCCTCATTGGTTCACGTGTTCTTGTCAAAATCACTACTTCAACTGTTTACATTGGTTGCAAGTACCTGAAAAGTTGAAATAGAAAAGCCAATTTAACCTATTAAGTTGGACCAATTCGATCTTTGGTGGGGGTTCAATTCATTCAACAAATATTTATATATGGAACTCAGATGTAACTTGATGCGTAAAAATAGGCCGAATTTGATTGTCAGTGTTGTTTCTTCAACTATTAGCACACAGTTCACTAGTATCACAAGATTAGATGATAGAAACTTATAGTACTCAAATTCAAGTGTAGCGATTTCGCGTCGTTTCTTTGAAACATATATGCTCCCTCTAATTTCGTTCTTGTACACACAACTTGATTTACCAAGTACGGATAAATTTCAATCTAGGTCAATGGACTAAAATCTGTCCCAAAGTTCTATATATATATAGATTTTTTCTTTTCAAGAAATGGTCCAACAATGATTTATGACGACCATTTTCACAAAATTTTGACACTAATCTAGAACAAAACAAGTTCATTGGATATTTGCAACAATTTTGTTTCTTTGTCACAAAGGGTTTTGTGTAGTCTCTCATCTACATTTTGTGTACTTGAATATAAACTTTTTTTCCCTTAGTTTTGAAGTACGTTATTTCACTAATACCTGAATAACACGGTTTAATATCAATAAGATCTTTTAATTTGCGAGACTCGTATAAAAGGTTAAAAACCTAGTTTGTTTATGAGCTTATCGTCACGCCATCAAAATGATCTTTGAACTTTAAAATATAATTTTAATCACTAAACTTTATAATGTTCACTCCAACCAATAATGGGAGGTTGATTTGGCTAACCCCATGCTTGTATTATGTGGCTCAACTGATATGTAGATGTTAATTGTTAAAACAAATTATAGTTTATTCACTTTAAATAAATTATGATTAATTAAAATGTACATGAACAAATAAGACAAAGTAGTTATTGATTAAGCAAAAACAAAAACCTTAAACAATTAATGCTCATAGTAGTGTGACGCAAGTATTCTATGAGGCAAAACAATGTCAATGATAATTTATATTAATGAAATCAATTTCATTGACTAACGGATAAATATTATAAATTTTAGCAATTAAATACTAACATTCTAAGGGTGTGTTTGTCTCTCGTTATTGGGAGAAAAATAGAGTAAAAAATAGTATTTTTTGGAGAATGTACGGTTGAAATTTAAAGTAACTTTATTGATTTGTGTGTAGAATATTTTATTGGGTAAATGTATGATGGTGAATCTTACTATAGCAAACAATATTTTAGAGTAATGGTAGACAAACAGATGCTAAATTTCTAAGACTGTTTGCGACCATGCATATAAGCCCTGAGACATAAAAAAGTGATTTTAAAATGGAGTCTATAAAATAGTCCCACAAAACCGTTTTGGTGCCATTCGTTAAAATTTTTCATTTTCAAATTACAAAGCATTGACAGATGAAATTTGAATATGCTTAAAATAATAGTTATAAAGTAACTTCTTATTTTCAAGTATTTTAAGTATATTGATTTTTTTTGTTATTAAAAAAATTACTTTTTATCTTATTGTCTAAATAATTAATTAATTTGTTTTTAATTTTAATCAATAAAAAATTCACGTTTCAAAATAAACTTATAAGTTTTTGTAAATTAACCTTTTAAACAACACCAAACATTCTTAGTACAAAAAAAGAACAGAATTTTGCTATATGTACATTCTTGTGTACATCTAACATTACATCTCCTAAATGGAGGGTGACAGTGCATTAATGTAATTTTAAGATTCAAAGTTGACGGTGTAGATGTCACATAGTAAAATGTAAAGAATGACATAAAATGTAATTTACATATAGCATGACTTGAAAGAACAAGTATTTATGTGAAGCATAGACAAAATTGCATCACCCATTCTTTTCAAACAATTCTTAGTACAGATAAGATGTCCATCAGTTGGAAAATAGATAATGGACCAAAAAAACATCATAATCATGATTTATCATGTCCCGGGACCAATTAGATAATGATACAATTTATAATTCATCATAACTTTAAGACAAAGCGATCCACGACTTATCATAACAAACATTTTCTCAAAATTCTAAGCTTAATAGTCACCTAAACCTAATTCAATACGTCAAAAATTATCATGTAAAAGTTTCATCGATTGTTTCTGAGTAATATAAAGAAGATTTGTTTTTTTTTTTTTAGCAACAAGTTGATTTTTCTTCCTTATTTCTCGTCCACGAGTAGGAGATTATACGAGTTCAATCTTGTTACATGTACAGAAATGATTGACAAATGTACAGATGACAAGATTTAATTGAATGTTGGACAAAAATACATTTCAACTAATCAATGCAATATTGTCATTTGTACATATGAAATGATTTTTGTACATTTCATCTGTACAAAGAGCTTAATTCATACGCATTAGCACTACTTGAAAACGTCATGCTCAATAATTATGACTAACTAATTAATCAAAACGCTAATAATTGGACTTAAGTAAACTGTTTCAACTCCAAACCTTTACTAATGTTATTAAATTAAGGTTGCACCAATGTACAATGACTACGAGTCTACCGCCTACATAAATAGAAAGTTATTTAATTATTTAATGTGATAAATACAAAATTATTTAATTATTTAAACCTTTACTAATGTTATTTAATTAATATAATTATTGAATGTGATAAATAGATACTCACTCTTATACCCCTTTTTAAAATATTAAAAATGTGGTCAAATTAATTTTTTTGTCAACTAATGGAAATGTAAATAGAAATCATTCAAAAGGGACTCACTTGCAAACCTTTGACAAGATTAGGGGTGATGACTACAACAAATCAAATATTTGGAGAAAGTCTGTTTGTGTTTCAAAGGTTTGGAACTTTTGCTGCAATTATCACTTTAAATTATTTAAAAATCCTTCTCAAACATGATTTTACGCTGCTGTCTATTGAAAACTGTCAATTTTCTAAATCATGTCCAAAATCAACGCGGGTTAATTTCACAAATGGTAACTGAACTTCCCTAAAAATTACAAAACGGTTACTGAAGTTTAAAATTTACAGAAACGACCACTGAAGTTATTTAATTAATATAATTATTAAATGTGATAAATAGAAAGTTACTCTTATACCCCTTTTTAAAATATCAAAAATGTGGTCAAAATTAAATTTTTGGTCAACTGATGAAAATGTAAATAGAAATCATTCAAAAGGGACTCACTTGCAAACCTTTGGAAAGATTAGGGGTGATGACTACAACAAATTAAATGTTTGGAGAAAGTCTGTTTGTATTCCAAAGGTTTGGAAATTTTGCTGCAATCATCACTTTAAATTATTTAAAAATCCTTCTCAAACATGATTCTATGTTGCTGTCTATTGAAAATTGTCAATTTTCTAAATCATGTCCAAAATCAACGCGGGTTAATTTCACAAATGATCACTGAACTTACCTAAAAATTACAAAACGGTCACTAAAATTTAAAATTTACAGAAACGACCACTGAAGATTCATGATTTCGACGTCGGTGGTGGGACCCATGATCGCGGACCACCACCTCAGGCAACTACTCCTCTTGGCGCATCCATTGAGCGCATGGGTCTTCCCCAATTTAGGCCAAATTTGCACATAAGGTCTTCAAGCTTCTATGTCCACGTGTTTTGATCCTTTAAGTTTGAATTAACATCATAACAGTCCTAATAGTAAGTTTAATGATCGTTTATGAGAGCGCATGAAACTTCAGTGACCGTTTGTGAAAGCGCATGAAACGTCAGTGACTGTTTCTGCAAGGTTTAAACTTCAGTGATCGTTTTGTAATTTTTAGGTAAATTCAGCGATCGTTTATGAAATTAACCCAAATCAACGCTCTAGCATTTCGTACTTATCCTCTGAGTAGAAGAGGATTGATGATTATTAAGAATAAATGCACCAATGGCCAATATATTTTTTGTAATATTTATAATTGGCCATTGAACTTTTAAAAGTATTATGCCTAGTCACTGACTTATCAAATCATTACACCATCACAACCGTTAAAATAATATATGGAGAACGTTAATTGATATTTACATAGTGTCACCTTTGACTGTTAATTTTCATCATCCTAAAAGCAGTGGCTAGTCATAAATATTGTGAAAAATTCAATGATCAATCGAAAACATCTTGTAAAGTATAATGGCCAATGAGATATTTAACCCATTGTATCAAGTGTGAAAATCCATTATTTACGTCATCCATAGTTCATTTCTCTGATGATAAACGATGAAGTGATGCATGATTTAACGGTTTTGTAAGTTCAATGACTAGCGAGTAATGTTCTAAAGTTCATGGTCAATGATAAATTTTGGTGCGTTTAGAACGGCAAAGCCTTAACTAAAAATAGGCACGTACACTCTCCAACTCGCCGTACTCTCATTTTCCCTGCTACCCGCTTTCACTTTGCTCCCTTCTTAAGGAACCTCCTATTATCCATTGCTCTCTTCTATACATCGCCTGAGCCCCTCGGAGGCATTTCAGTTCAAAATTAATCTATGATTTGGCGAGGAGTTTAGGTTTTTTGTATTGATTTTTTAAATTCTCAAGTTGATTTTTTTATTGAATTGTATATGGCGTCGGAGGAGAGAAGCGAGAATACAGTATCATCGACGATTGTAAATCTGGCGGAGGAAGCTAAGGATTTTCGCGAAGGCGTTAAAGCTCCCAGCCCCGCTTTCCTTAGCATCTGTAAATCTCTAGTCGCCGGTGGCGTCGCCGGTGGAGTGTCAGTTCTTAAAACATTTCTATCTCTGGACAAACATATTTAGTATATACTGATATCCATTTATATATGTGTTTATTCATTTATATTGTTTTAACTGCATATATATGTATTCTTATCCCTTTTTATCGGTTAATGTATACGTATACGTTTTTACTTTTACACATATGATTGGCACACTTGCCTACGGATACACATGCCTAGGATTTCATGACGTTTTATAATCTAGTAATTAGCTTTACATATGTGTTATAGACTTGTGAGGATGGTTTTTTTTTTTTTTTTTTTCAAATTAAATCTAATGTTTTGTTTAATTATGGGGAATTTTTTTCTCAAGTTCCTGTAAATTCGCTTAGTTTTCCTTCCCGTTCTTTCTGGTTTCATTAGTTTTTTAATTGCTGATTTCTTTTATCTTAGTTTTCCTGGAAAAAAATGTTTACTGAGATGGAAATATCATGTTTTTATCTGCATACCTTATATTACTTGAAATGAATGCTTTGAGCTGTAGTTTTCAGAAAGATAAAAGCAAAAGGAAAAAGAAAGAAGAAGAGAATTGTTAAATTTTGTGCAAAGCCATTTTGTTTACCATTTGAATGCTTGGGCATTACTTGGTTACCTTATATTTTTATAAAGAATTGATCAATAACAAATAATGTAAACTACATCAGGAAAACATTGATTACCATTTTCTGGGAGGTAAGAAGAGACTCTTCACAACATCATTTATTATAAGCCATTAAAGTGGAATCCACCTTCTGTGGAATAAGAGTTGAAGTAATAACAAGAATATTTCTAGTGGATCTGGCTTTTGCCATTTTTAAAAGGGTGGAGATAAGGGAAGAGGTGTACAGCTATGCCCGCGCCATTTCTTTCGGCTGGCTTAGCCATATCTATTCATCTATTTTTTCAAAGGGATATTTACGGATCTCTCTTGCTTATAGATCTTGAAACAAGATCAATATCCATTTTGAATAGATCTATCTATTGCTAAATTTATTATTTCTTTACCTAAGAAGAGAAGATATCGTGGAATACTAAGTAATTTACGGCGTAATTTGTTGTGGGCCAATAATGGAGGCAAGAATATCTCTCCGTCCATGTGGCATTCTTGAAACTAATATCAATATACATGCAATGTCACTGTATCTTTATCTAGTTCCCCCCTAGGTTTTCTTCACTTTTTAATTGAGTAGATGTTGTTTGTTTGCCTGAGATCTGCTCTTGATTATCTGTCTTGCTTATTGAATTTTTGTTTGTATTCTTGTCACAGGTCGCGGACTGCAGTTGCTCCATTGGAACGTTTAAAAATTTTGCTTCAGGTAGCTTTGGAATTTTGGTACTAGTAATATGATAATTATTTTATTTGTGAAATGTTGATTTATTAAATTTTAAACTTGGGCCATGGTAGAGAGTGATTATGCTAACATAAAGGCTTTGTAAGGGCTGTCTTCTACTCTTCCATACCTCGTTTAGAGGGAACCTGAAGCACTGATTCCATTGCTTGTGACATTATTTAGTTGTACAAATTGTGCCTTTTTCTCTGTCCCTGGTTCTCTATGATCTTGATTTTCCTTAGAACTAAAGTTTAGCATTTAGATATGGGATATCATATGCTGTTTTTCCTTCCTATAATTCTACGTTTTGTTTTATGATGTCTAGTGAGTTCAAATTAGCACCTTAAATGCCCAGCCACGTTATTGCCATCCTTTATATACACAACCCCTTCAACAGTCTCTTTTGGGATTCAATTTGTATGGTATCCTTTTCATCCAAAGTCAACATTTAAGTGATCTTCTTGCAAAAATCTATAAGAGTTGCACATTGAAATGCTCTCGGTAAGTATGCACTGGTGCAGGTTTCAATACAAATTTGTGAGATTCATATTCCTTGTTGGAATTCAGACATAGGCCTAGTTGTGATCTAAATTTTGTTGTTCAAGTTGATCTTTTGAGATTGCATTTTAATTTTTGGAGTCTTTCTTTGTTGCTGTGAGAAATCAAAGGGAATATACTAATTCATGAAAACTGCAGGTGCAAAATCCCCACAGTATAAAATATAGTGGAACAGTGCAGGGATTAAAATACATATGGAGAACAGAGGGTTTCACGGGATTGTTCAAAGGAAATGGCACTAATTGTGCACGCATAGTCCCAAACTCTGCTGTCAAGTTCTTTAGCTATGAGGAGGCATCAAAGTAGGTTGCTGTTTTTTGTTTTTCTTCTACTTTTTGTTATAGTGTCACTCATAGATGCATCCCAATTATAGATGTTTCAAGTGCATTTTACAGCAACAATAACAATAAATTTGTGGTCGACTATTATGAATCATTTTTTTTGACTCCATTTAGTTCACTGCTAGATCCACTAAAAGATCCAAACCAACTAGTTCCTTAGCAATTACAACATACCATGTTAATTTGGTCTTCCCTTTAGTGTTTTGACTTCTTTTACTAAGATCATGTTACTCTTGTGAATTAGGGTGCATTTGACACAACTGTTGTGAGTTGAGTTTTAATTGTTAAGAGCTTTTAGCATTAGAATTTTTTCAAAAAGACTTGTTATTTTGGCTATCAATCCAGAAAGCACTTTCAACGTTAAATTGATTATTTGGCAACATAAAAGTACTTTTGTATAAACTACATATTTGGAGTGAACATTAATTATTTTCTATATATCTTATAATTTTCTCTTTCACGAATAAGATTTATTTTAATATAGAGTAATATTATCTAGCACCAATTATGTTTAACACTTGTCGAATGGCCTATTTGACGTAGCTTTTGATTTCTATAGAAGAGCTTTTGGAGAAAACTATCTTAATTTTATTTTAGAAACTAATTTTAAAAAGAGATTCCTATTTCGAAAGTGTTTTTCGAGGAAGTCCCGTTGGACCAGTTTTTACTAAAAGCTCTCTAACTGGAAGAAGCACTTATATAAATTTAACCAAATGATCAAAAAACAGCTTTTGTGTCTTAAAAACTCCCTTTGACTTTCCCAAAGCCATGTCAAATAATCCCTAAGTGGCATCAAATAATATGTTCAATTAAATAGGCCTACATCCTTTTATTTATTTGAATGTATCATTTAATGCCACTTGTTGCCACCGAGAATGGTGTTGAGTGGTGCTAGATAACATTGTTTTTTAATATGATATTAAATCTATTAAGAAAATTATTTTAATTAGCTTATCATGGCACGATTATTTTAATATATATGGTATTATTTAAAATTTATTTTTTCAAATTATATGCATAAATTGCAATTTCTATAATATATTTTAACACACCAACACATAATGGACATAAGTAAAGCTAATATCAACTTAAAGTGATACAATAAGATAAAAATTTATATAAAACATTTGATTAACCGTCCAAAAATTAATTGACAATATTAGGAGTTAATTTTTTTTTATTGATATGTGTTGAATATGTTTGGAAAAAGGAAAAAACGCTTTCTCCCTCCAAAAAGCTCTTTTGAGCTTTAGAAAATCTCTCCCAAGCACACATTTACGAGAGGGAGTCTCTTTGGTTCTTTGCAAACCATGTCCCAATAATTTAGATAACATGCCCTTAATTTATCCTCAATCCATTCCGCCTCCACTTGTTGGCAAATATTCTCATTTTTTATCTTATATTTTAGTCGATCACACGTCTATTTTTTCTGTGATAAACATCTTCTAGCTTCTAGCGTCTTATAAATCTAGAGTTTATCAATCTGTGTATGTATCTTTTATGTATCATTGTATATGTAAAAGACTTGAAATGAATGTTTTCTTTTGTACAGGAGAATATTGTGGCTATATCGTAAGCAAACTGGAAATGGTATGATTTACTTTGTGGTGCCTAAATTCATCCTTTATTTCACAGACACAACTAGAGTGGCGTATCCATATCCGACACTGACACTCCTTGGACACTCTATCATGATTATTATTTTTTCTTTATTAGAATTATTCTATATTTTCAATTCAAAATTATCATAAATAAAATATAAGTATTCATATTTAAAAGATTTCAACAATAAAAATTAATATCGAGTATAAAACTAAATATATACTATATAAATGAAAATTTTTAAAGAATTTAATCAACGTGCTTGTCAACACTTATTTTATTTTTTGAAAAATCGCGTGGCGTGTCGACGTATCCGACACACGTGTTCGATGTCAGTGCATCATAGAATTCAACTATAGCAAAGGTAGAAACAATAGTGTGCAATGGTTTTATCCTTTGATTTCTTAATCCAGCGGCCGGTTCGAGCAATTTATGCCATCAGTTACGTGCATGTTTGTCAAAGTATATAATAATTATAAGTATTGGGTCCTACGAAATATGTAAATAATAAGTGGATAAAAGTAGTTGGTCATACGGAATTTGTGGATAAAAATAGAGTTTGGCTAGGTTATACGCCATTATAAGCTTTGCCAAGCATGCTGCAAATTCACGGCCAATACACTGATTATAGTTGCCCTCTATTTTCATGCTCATCACGATGTTCCCTGCCACTAAACAATAGCTTGACTTAATGTTCTAGAATCTCTCCTTGATTCTTACCACATTGATTGGAGAATATTGATGGTATTCTCTATGAATTCTGTTATGCAATATTGCCCCTTATGAGTGGAGATAGAGCTGAAGAACTTGATACGGGAAACATTAAAAAGCTATTATTAGTTTCAGATATCTATGAAATTGAGTGATTCGTTTTAAGAGATCCTGTAACCAAAATCTTCATTTTTAAGATGTAACAAACAATTAGCAGACGGAATTTTACCCTCCAGCCTACATTTATGGGATCAAAGCATTCATTTCAGTGCTAGTATAATGTCATGCAATCATTAAGATGTCACACATTATTTTCCACCGAACATGGTCCGTGTGACTTCATTTTGATTGACTTATTTTTGGTATGAATTTATTATGACTTGACGTTCCAGTGGATTTCACCTGTAGAGGATGCTAAACTCACTCCAGTTCTACGTCTTGGAGCTGGAGCATGTGCTGGAATCATAGCCATGTCAGCAACTTACCCAATGGACATGGTTCGAGGGCGGCTTACTGTTCAGGTACCACTTAGGAGTACCCATTTACACCATCTTATGATGCACTTTTCTCCTGAATTCTTAACTTCTATACTTCAGGCTGTTGATGGTGTTTTTAGACAATTGATGATTGAGTTTTTTAACCTGTACTTTTCTTTGCAGACAGACAAGTCTCCGACACAGTACAGGGGAATTTTTCATGCTCTTAAAACAGTTTTTATTGAGGAGGGCCCTCGTGCTCTGTACAAAGGATGGCTTCCTTCTGTGATAGGAGTTGTAAGTATATGTTCTATTATTTGACCAAGCTGTAACGATTTTATTGGTCTTTTTGAATTTTGCCATAATCATTTTGTTTTCTGGTTAGTAGCTGATGCAGCACACGGTATAATCGTATAGGACAGAAGAATATAGAGAATAAGGGGAAAGATAGAGAAGAAGGGAGAGAGAGAATAAGAGGAAAAACTTCCATATCAATTCAATTCTGTTTGACAGTCTTATCTATAGTGAATAAACCCTAGAAGTACTTGTACATAAATTACTGGTAAACAAGGAGCTCCCAAACCAACAAAATTGGAAAATTACCTAATTTAAAACTAGTTACTATGGAAAGGAAATAAATAATATTGATCAAAGAAACTTTCAAAATATTTATTCTTCATCCTGAAGTGATAGTTTAGATAATTGCAAGTCTTCCAAGAGTATCGCCAAGGATCTCCATCAGTAGCATTAAAAAGCTCTATTTTAATTCTTATTATCAAGACCTCATGTGCCAAGTCTTGTTTGCAGATACCCTACGTAGGTCTCAATTTTGCAGTATATGAATCTTTGAAAGATTGGTTGATCAGAAGTAAACCATTTGGACTAAATCAAGACTCTGAGTTGAGTGTTACGACAAAGCTTGCATGCGGAGCTGCTGCTGGAACTGTTGGCCAGACAGTTGCTTACCCTCTTGATGTCATCCGTCGAAGAATGCAGATGGTCGGCTGGAAAGATGCTGCATCTGTTGTCACTGGAGACGGGAAGAGTAAAGCCCGACTTGAATATACGGGAATGATTGATGCATTCCGGAAAACAGTTCGAAACGAGGGATTTGGAGCCCTGTATAAGGGCTTGGTCCCCAATTCAGTCAAGGTTAGTTTTACATTTTTTATGATTGGCACGTGGGATTTGATATTACTTGATGTCTATTGGGAATTTACTCTTTTGGCATCTTAACTAATATCATATATGGATAAAAAGACCACCTCCCTCCCCTTCCCGGTCCCACTCACCCAAAAAAAAAAAAGGAAAATTGAGCAAATAGCAAGTCATAAAAACACACCTCACTTCAAATCTTTGGGCACCTGTCTAAATTGGAAAAAACAAAGTCTAGCTTCATAAAGTTGGGCAAGTGAGATTTGCGTCACATTTTAATGGAGATTTGGATAGTTTTTCAATGAGGATTTATTGTGCATACAATAAAAGGTTTACAACTAACTTGCTACTCGAGCAATAGGTTGGGCCCAATCGTGTAGTATTCCCAAGAAGGAAATGTAGTAATAACATCGAAAGAAGGTTGCACAATTTGCTACTTACTAACTTTGAGATTGTGACAAGTAATATCACCCTCACAGTAAACAAATATCTGATCAAGATTCAAGGGATTAATGGCTAATTTCGAACCTTATTAATACTTGGCTGTCTTTCCTAAAAAATATGAAATTTGTGGGTTATTGCTAAAGTAGGCTATATTTAATTGTNCTGAAAGTAATACAAAAGAGCATACTCAAGCTCAGTGCTCTAATGAGCAAAAGGGAATTCAAATCCCAAACAAAGATGCTAAAGATAGTAAAACTATCGAAAGCAAAAAAGACGAGAATTTAAAAGCTCAGTGTTCGAAAGAACAAACGGGTATTCCAAGCCCACAAAAGCCATTAACATGGTTTGAAAAATGTTCGCAAGAACAAGAGAGCATTCAAAGCTCAAAGACAACTGAGGAGATTAAAACTCCATCACCACTTGTTGGTATTAATAATTTACCTGCAGGTACAAAGTTCTATGTGATCTTTGAAGGTCCAAACATGGGATTCTACATAGCACACTCGACCACTCCTCGAGATGACACAGACGACATCGACGATAATTAGTGTCTTCTCAGGTAAGTAGTCTTCCTGTTCTTACTTCTTAACATTGGGGACAATGTTCACCTTAAGTTTGGGAAAATTTAGTTGGCCTATGCTATATGTGACTGTTTTTATTTTTATTTTTATGTGATTGTGATTGGCAAGTTGAGTTTGTTAAATTTTTTTTTTTTAACTCTATTCATTTACTTTTTTGTGTGCCTATGTGAGTCAAATAGTCTTGTTTCTATGATGAATTGAGTTGAGAGCATGTATTAGTCTGTGAATGGTGATGAATCAAGTGCTTGACTTTTAATTGCCGATTATCCATTATAAATGTGATAATCATTATGAACTAAAATGAGGTATAGTGTCATGCAAGAACATGAGATTCATATGCTTAGGTGATAGAAGTGACTTAGGTGCTTAAACATGTATACCATTCACAATAACCCTTAACCATAAATATGTTTGGAACGTATTAACCGATGAAGGAGACGGTTTAGGATTGTGGTGATTCCGTGCATGTAATAAGAATTGTGTGGAGTGTTTCGACTTTCGAGTGGATGCTTGGTGATGACCAAATGTTAGGAATCTAACCCCCCGAATTATGTTGTTTTTAGTTTTTTCAAAATGCACTGAATTAGCTTATGTATCACACCGACACCTTTTTGACTTGAGTGATTAAGTTTACATGGTATCTTGAAACCTGGTACCCTTCTGGCATTCAAAACAGGGAAGTTATCGACTAAAAGCTCGCTACAGAGGTCAAGAAGAGAAAAATGGGTGAGATCAATAAAGTTTATTCTTTCAATAAAAAAAATGATGATGTTCATTGTTGGGGGCCTAAATAACTAGTGGGTTTCACTTATTAGAAGTTAGTTTGTTCAGCACTTACTATTGAGAGATTCATCACATGAATAGACTGTAGACATTGCTAGTTAAACGAACCCAAATTAGAGAAGTGTGAGGACTCGGAACGTGAAACTAACCTTATAATTACACCGAGGTGAGAGCGTAAAAGAAACTAAGTTTGAGAGTGTGTGAATCTCACGAACGATGTAAGGAAAGAATTGTCCATTGCTGGTGGGGAATTGAATCAACTTGTGAATGTTTGATGTTACGCTTGTTTTTTCACAGACACACACACACACCCGTTTGCATTGGATAAGTGGAAGTTAGCTCTTGCATTATAATTTTGAGTCATTCATAGATATGATATAATGTTCTTAATACTAAGATAAATTGCAAGCTATCTGACTAAGTTTGAGTGTGTGGTTTCTAGCCATGATTATCTTTGCATATGTGTTTGCTAGAGGACTAGCAAAATATTAAGTTTGGGGTATTTGATGAGTGTGTTTACACACGAATGTTATGCCAATTTAACTTTATGGTTATAGAACGTTTTTAATGTGCTTGTTAGTGTTGTTTTGAATATATGGTGATTAGTTAATAATGGAGATAATGTAAGGTGAGAGGAACAGAAGAGTTGCACCCAAGCGCCACAACGGAGTGCCTAAGCGCTGAAAAAAGGAAAGAGAGCAAAACAAAGCAAAAAATTGCACCATGAGAGCAGTAAGGCAGCGCCTACAACAGGGGACCTTGGGCGCTACCCAATACAACAGGGGGCCACGAGAAGGAAGCATGAAGGGCGTTGCCTACCTAGGAATAAAACAGAACAACAGCGTTTCGTAAAATCTGAAGAAGTTGGGCCATAGGAAGCCCATTAAAAAGTCTCCAATTTGGCCAAGGACATAAGGGAAGTATAAATAGACAAGAAGAGGCACGAATTGGGAGTTCCACACTTTGCAAAATTGAGAGAAAAATACAAGATCGAAGAGGAATTGCGAGAAGAACTACATCAAGGATTCGAGTTAAAATCAAGGATTGGAAGCGGAGGAAGATCTCGGTACAAGAGCTGATTCTTTTCCATCCTTGTTATCAATTAAATTCGGTGATGTATTCGAATATTGTTATTTATTTCATTGTTTGATTATATTTAGCTAAATTTCTTATAACCCCAACCATGGCCATAATTTATCCCAAATAGCCTTCCATAAATCTGAATTGGCCACAGAAATTCTCACAGTCACGAACTCGCAACGGTAGGTCCGAAAAACGTTGATTTCGGTGCCGTCTGGTTGACCCACGGTCGTGGACCAATTGGGTCGTCTTCCCCACCTCATGGCGCACCTAGCCCAGCAATGGGTCAACTCCAATTTACAGCCCAACGATATGAATTTGGTCCAGAAAATCATGCAGGAACGAGAAGGAAAGAAGCCGTTGCCAAATCCGCTACAATCATCGCGACCAACCACCCATCACAAGATCGGCACCATCGCCACCGCCTTTTTACGTCGCCATCACCAGAGAAGGCTGAGAGAGAATGAGAGAGAGAACTGAACGGGTGATTTAAAATCGGGGTGTGTGGGTAGAGTGGGGTGGGGTGTATATCAGTTAATTTTTATTTTTAGTTTTATAATATTAAATAATAATCCTATTTACCACCTGATTTTTGAATTGTAATTGTAATCTTGAAAAGAAAGGTTTTAGGTAATTTTCTCTAAAAAAAAAATTAGGTATTTATCAAACGTTTACATTTTTAAACACGCATGCTTAAAAAGGGTTGGCTTATGACCAGGCATGTTTGCTGGCCCTTTGGGCCACTTGCTTCTATGCAGGCCCACCCACACAATGGCCTGCCTTGGGCTCAGGTTGGCACATGGCCCGACTTTTGCTACTCAACATTCTACAAAATTTAGATACTATAATACTTAAGCTTTTGACTTGTTTTACTTGGTATTATCTGATCGATCTGCTGACCGGGTCCAAATGGGTTTGGAATTCCTCGTCGGATTGGCTTCCCGCTCCCGTTTAGTATTATTTTTAAAGAAGATTAAGTTTTAAAGGTAAATAATAATAATAATAATAATAATAATAATAATAGTAAACGGACAATATACAAGACAAATGAGTGCCCATCCTGCCTTAAGCGGTGCGTGTGGCAAAAAATCCTTTAGGGGTAGGGCATGGAATGGCACCAAAATTGTCACATTGCCATTCTTATCTAGTATTGTGATGTCTACCTTATCAAACAAATCATAATAGTGTGTTTATCAACATGTTGGGTAATCCACACATAACTTATTGTGTTTTCTGGTTCATATCATTTATTTTTTAGATTTAATTATAGAGAAAGGCTTCTTGTACCGGGTGGGTTTACAAACCCCCCCCCCCCCCCTACCGGCCCCCTCACATAGCCCAATCAATCCTTGAATCCCATAGTCCTATGAACTGTTCGTTTGATGTCCTGAAGGACTTCTTAGTGGCCAAGCAAAAAGCAACTTTAGGTATTTAATTCAAAAAGTTACTATGTCCTACCTTCTTGATGTCCTGGATAAGTTTAGCTTAATGGGCAGTGTAAGTACACCGCTCGAAAGAAATATATGTTAACAACTACACAATTTTCCCTTTTTTCATTCTCCTCGATACTTTTTCTATATTTTGTTGACTAACGTTTGGACTAAAAAGAAACGGTGTGTGTGTAGTGTAGAATATAAAAATATCTGTACTGGGGATGGAATAATGGCTGGGTATTCCTACTATTTCACATTTTGAATTTTATGTATTTTATATTGTAAAACTGAGCTGATTATTATTCAGATAAAAAAAAGAAGGCTTTTGTTATACATAATATATTACTCGATCGTTAAATAACCTAAATCTTGAATAGACAATAAACTCTATTATGGGCTCAAACTTTTTGAAATACCAATGAGAGAGATTAATAAATGACCAAGACCATAATTCAGAAGCCAGTGTAAATATTAAAACATATGTTCGGAAACTATCACTTCCTATTGAAGGTGACACAATTTAATATGAGTTCAGTAATCAGATAATATTGTGAGGGGCCGGTAAGGGGGGGTTTACAACCCCCCTCCCCACCTGGGTACAAGAAGCCTTTCTCTTAATTATATTGAATCTTCTAGTAAATATAACAATAAATCGAGCAAAGATTCCTACTTTATTTTTATTTTTTTTAATAAAACTAGCCTACTTTAAATTTATTGAGGTTAAGAACACCATTTGTTATGTTTACACTTGGAAACAAATATTCAATTTTGATATTGGTAATGTCGATTTTGTTGATTTTTCCGAATTTAGGCGAATTAGTTTATTTTGTCGGAATAGAGGTGATACAATAGGAATTCACAATTATTCAGTAATCACAAAATATAAACGTTTATTCCAAATTTCATTGTGCTCTCAAATTGATTAACTTGTTGACGGTGTGAAGATACAACATAACGGATCGCACTTTTATCTTAGAAAGTGACATATTTTTAAATTTTATACTAATGACTTGGCAAAAACTATATATTCGAATTTCATGAATCAAAATTTTAGAAATATTATAATTATAAATAAATTGTCCCCTCTCGAGTTTCTTAATAATGTGGATGGTAAAGTTTTAAGATTCAAATTTCACCATCACCAATTACTTTTAAAACTAAAGCTTTTTAATATTGTTCAAAGCCACCATCTTATCCAATCTTATGTATTTCTTAAAGCGGTCAAGCGAGGGGGAGGATTAAAATCAAGCAACAAACATTGTTACTGAATTGCAATACAAAATTCCGAATAACGTTTTCAGAATGCAACAATTGATTGAATTGGATAAAAACACTACAAAACAAATTGCAATAATACACCAACCAGCACCTACTTACAATCCCCTGAGAAAATCAATAGTTACCTTATCCAACAAATATACCAAAACAATCATAATCCATGCTAAATGTATAAACCTAACATGCCTAAAAATAAAAGTGAATGGGACAATCTTACCATGATTATAATTGTCTCCATCCAATAGATGACTCCATGTTTAGAATCTCGAACCTGTTTTCGGAAAGCTTCCATAGGTAAGGGTTCCATGGTTCAGCTCTTCTACTGTGCCTTGGCAAACTAAAATCTTGTACTGTCGGGTATGATCTATACTACATACTGCACATGCATTATGTGGCTACCTGCCTTCTTCCACTAGTCGATTTTGTGATCATTTCTTTCAGATCATCATAGCGATTGCGGTGATAATCAATCCAAATACACAGTTGTTTTATGGCCATCTTTTTCTCCTCAATTAGGTTCAAGAATCCCTGTTCTTTCTCATTCATCTTTTCGTCCCTTTCTTCTACCATTTTCTCCAGCTCTCCCAACTTCTCTTCTCGTTCTGTTACCGTTTTCTTCAAAATTTCCTTCTCACCTTCGGCCTTCTGCAATGTTATCTCAAGTTCTCCAACCTTCTCTCTCAAAAGCAACTCTTGTTCTTTTTCATTTTTCAGTTGCTGAACTAAGTTGGCGATTTCCTTATTTAGCTCGTTTTTCGCAGCCGTGGTCTCTTTTATCCAGTTAGCTGCAACCTTAAGCTCATTCACGATTTCATAAATTCGAGACTCTAAGTGTCCATAATCTTCCTCAAACTTAACGCTAAATGTATCAAATCCTGTCAAAGTTTCATTTACTCTCTCTGTTACCTCTGACACGATTTTCATTTGACCCTCTTTGTAAGTTGCAAGCGTTCCAGACAATGACACAATCTTCTCCTCAAGTACACTTTGTTCTTGCTGCAACTTCTCTATTTTTCTCCTCTGGTCCTCTTCCTTCTCAGTCAGCAACTGTTCTGTGATTCGGAGCTTTTGATTTGTTAACCGGAGCTTAACTTCAGTATTTCGTACATTCTCTACCAAAGTAGCAAGTTCATCTTCTTTCATCTCCAGATCTCTTTTTAGGTCTTCAATGTTTTCTTCCAGTTCATCAACTTTCAGATTTTTGGTATCTATATCCTTGTGGAACTGTTCTGTCATCTCTTCCATCTTTTTCTTTGCAGATTTGAGATTTTCCTCACAGTTTTGAAACTCACCCTCGAGATTTTTGTGCTCTTCGCTCAATTTGATAAATGCATCTTCCTTTTCTTTCAGCATTCTATCCTTGTCTGCAATCTTCTCAACTAATTCAGCTCTCTGATTCTCGGCTTGAGCCAAACTTTCCGTGGACTCTTGTTTACCTCTCTGTGTTAGAACCTCCAATTGGCTTTTATCCAACTGCAGTGAGTCTATATGCTGCTGCAAATGGTTAACTTGTTCTGTTAATGCAGCAATTTGAGTGGACGCTTCATTCTGCACATCCTCCGTTTTTTTCTCAAGAGCAATGACCTCGTCGAGTCTCTCTCTTAGCATTTTCTCCAATTCAGGAATTTTTATTTCCAGACCCTCCTTTTCTTCCAGTATTCTCTGTCCATCCATAGTTTTGGTTGATAAGTCCTCTTTTAGCCTTTCTATCTGAAGTAGAAATTCTGATGTTTCCCCACTTCTTTTCTCCAGAATGGAATCTGCTTCACTTTTCTGTGTTCTTAAAAGACCCAATTGCTCTTGCAGGTTGCTTATTTCCCCTGTCAAAGCCATTATTTGAGCAGACGCATCACTCTCTCTATCTTCAAATTGCTTCTTTATGCTGAAGAGTTCATCCTCCTTCTCTTTTGATGCCCTCTCTATCTCTGAAGTTTTAACTTTCAGACCTTCTGTTTCTTGTTGCAACTGAATAAAGTCCTCGCTTTTGCTTTTCAGCTTCTCTTCTAATTCAGTTTTCAGGTTGCTTAGAGAGTTGAGCTCCAGTTCCAAGTCTTTTACTTGCGATGCAAAATTCTCTCTCTCTTCCAGTATTTTCTGTTGCTCCTCAGTCTTCTTTCCAAACTCCCCATTTAAAGTCTCCATGTGAATTTGGAGTTTGGAAATTTCCTGGCTTTTGCATCTTAGCTGCTCCTCCAATTCACTTTTTATGTTGCGTAATGAGTTAAGCTCCAATTCCAGATCCTTCACCTGTAATACAAGACTCTCCTTTTCTTCAAGTGTACTCTGTTGTTCTGAGTTCTTGTTAGCCAACTCCTCCTTTATAGATTCGATCTGAATTAGGAACTCAGAAATTTCTTGTACTCTTTTCTCGAGTTGTGTCTCTGTTTCAGTTTTTTGGATGAGTAGAGATTCCAGTTCCTGTTGCTTTGCATTGACCTGATCTGTCAAGTCTTTAATTTGAGCTGATGCCTCATTGTCTTTATTTACTATTTGTTCTTCTAACTCGCTTTTGGTGATGTGTAAAGACTCCACTTCAAGTAGCATAGTGTTGATCTGTGCTGTCAGTTCATTAATTCGAGATAATGAATCACTCTCTTGATCCTCAAGTTTTTTCAGGAGAGCAGAAAATTCATCGTCTTTTTGTTTCTCCATTTCTCTTCTCTGGGTATATGAAGAATCGAGTTCGAGTTCCAAATCCCGTGCACGAGCTGATGTTTCATTTTTGTGGGTCTCATGCATCTCCAAGTGAGCCAAAAGCTCTTTCTCCCTCTCATCCAATTTCTCCTTTAACTGGCTTGATCCGCTCACAAAATCTTGAATTTCGTTTTGCGCCTTCTTATTATCATCCTCAAGTTGCAAAATTTTTGAGGATAGAGCGTATTTTTCCTCTTCAGTTGCCTTTTGGGTCTGACGGAGCTTGACCACTTCCTTCTCTGCTGATTCAAGTTGCTCATTTAAGGTGGAAAATTCCGCTTTCAATGCTTCCAGTTCTAGCTGTAGTGCTTCTTTCTCTTGCTTCAATTGATCAGCAATGGTTCTCAAATTTTCTGCATTTTTCTTCTCCTCTTCAGTGCTATGGATGGCCATCTCCTTCTCCAAGATTAAACCATTCCACTCTGTATTCTTGTCTTCTAGTTTCTGATTCAGTTCAGCTTGTAGCTTACCAGCACTTTCCAGTTTCATATTCAGATCAGAGTTTTCGGCTGTCAAATTGTTAATTCGAGATGCTGAATCTCTCTCTTGATCTTGAAGATTTTTCAGGAGAGTAGAAAATTCATCTTTCTGTTTCTCTATTTCTCTTCTCTGGGTATGCGATGCATCGAGTTCCAGTTCCAAATCATGCACACGAGCTGATGTTTCATTTTTGTGGGTCTCATGCATCTCCAAGTGAGTCAAAAGCTCTCTTTCTTTCTCATACAGTTTCTCCCTTAACTGGCTGGATTCCGTTACCAGATCTTGAGTTTCATTTTGTGCCTTCTTTATGTCATCCTTGAGTTGCAAAATTTTTGAAGACAGAGTATTTTTCTCCTCTTCAGTTGCCTTTTGAGTCTGATGTAACTCAGTTACTTCCTTCTCTGCTGATTCAAGATGCTCCTTCAAGGTAGAAAATTCCCCTTTCAATGCTTCCAATTCTATCTGTAGTGCTTCTTTCTCTTGTTTCAACTGACCAGCACTCTCCAGTTTCATGCTGAGATCAGCATTTTTTGTGAAAAGTCTTAATTTCTCTTCATTCAAATCTGCTATAATTTTCTCTTCTTCTTGTATTTTGCTCAAAGATCTTTGATATCCCAAACTTAATGCTTCATTTTCTTCTGTTGTCACTGTCAGCTTCCTCTCCAAGTCTGCAACCTGCAGAATTGCACTTTCGAGTTCTTGCTTAATGCTTGCTGTATTATTCTCAAAATCATTTTCCATTTTACCATTTTTGGGGCCCTTTTTCCTTGGAGAATCATCCGAGTCTGAATCTGAGCTGGAAGACGAAGAACTATCCTTTCCTCGTTTGTCGTGTACTTTTTTTCGCAATTCTCCTGTCAGATGATCATATCGATCATAAAGAGATTGATAGTGATTATAGAAATCCTTGACCAGATCAGCAACTGGCCCTTTCCCATGCCTTTCTTCTTCTTCTTTAAGAGCCTTTAAAATCTCCTCCACTTTGCCATCAACCTCTGCAATGAATAGGGAATTTCTATAACGTTTATTTTTCTATGAACTGAATAATCCACTCAACAAATGCATACTAGAAGTATTAATGCCAGAGATTGTGTACCTGCTTTGGTTCCTTTCAGCTCCTCGTCTCCTTCAGGATCAATGTGACTCCCGAGAAAGGATTTAAATGATTTCTGCCAACGATGCTTTGGCATCTCTTCTTTTGACTTTCAACTACTGCCCTTGATGGTATTCTAGATCATTGGAAGGCCGTCTTCATCCTGAAAAGTGTGCATTGTTTCAGCAAAAAGACTTGATTTTCTTTTCATTCATGACAGATAAATCAAATCCAGTTGGAAACCAGCATTCTAGAATTTAACAATAGACACTAATCATGAGGCATCCATATAAAGGCAATTTGTGCAATGATTGAGTACAATGAGCGCATTGCATCCGCATCCGCTTACAATTAGGGCATACGTACTTTATATGGAAATTGAAGAAAGAATTCCAATTGAGTTTTGCTATATGAACAAGGCCTATTCATCTAGAATAATTCATTCCAATTTGCCATGCTCAGATGAAATGACTACACTTTTCCAATCCTCAATGCAAGAGAATTCCAACTTTCCACGCAATTAGTTCAACTCACATAAAGGTGTGTAGCAACTGTTTGTCTCCCTTTTAAACAAAATTGTTTAATTCTCATGTTCATTTACATCCATATATTTGCACAATAAATATATTGCATTTAAATCCAAATTTTTTTCTTAATTTTTAACCATACATTCTTCAAAAAATCACTATTTAAAACTCTCTTTTTTTTCTTTTTTTTTTTTTAATTATGGTCATCAAATAATGGCCAAGTAACTAACAAGTGAGCTGAAAGGCTATGTTGTGAAAATGAACCAGGTTTGACAAAGTTTAAGCGAGCTTGTTTAGCTAACTTATAATAAGTCAAAGTTTAGATTTTTTTTCTCCCTCCAATGTATTGGATATTACTTTATTCTTTGCAAAATAGTTACTTATTTTGATAATAAAGTAGAAATTACGTCCAAATAAATAACTTATTTTGAAATTATGTCTAAAGCCTAAAGGCGCTTTTAATAGAGCAATGGAGACAATCGATGATTGCTTATTGAAGATCTTAGTTGCATCTCCAAGCAAATAAAATTACCCCTTCCACAAGTTACGCAATACAAAAACCAACTTTTTGCTGTTGTTTTAAAATTCAATAACCAAATGTTAAGATTCTTATGATGATGTGTGTCAGAGATTTGAGAATGAATCAATTGTAAGCGATTTTTTTTAACTGAAAATTGCAATTAAGAAATCAAGTCAATGTGTGGCCGTAAATCTGAATCTCGGTTGAACCGGTTAATCGATCAAGTTCATAAACAAACCAAGTCAATTAAAATCAATTTCTTCATAAATGCAAAACTGCTTTTCCAAAGCATTTTATTAATCACAATTCACACGTTCTTACCCGGCGCTCCTTTATTAGAACGTAAGCACATACGTATATAGAGATGGACACGACACCTATTGATAAATTTGAAATCCAAAAAAGACAGCTAGACATGATTTGTTGTCATTTTCTGTACATCAAATGGCCAGCTAATTGTCTTACAGTTCGAATTTTATCGACAAAAAAAGTAGACCAATATATTGCTTTCCCTATTTATGATCAAAAAAGTGAACAAATATAACGCTTTTCCTATTTTCTTTAATTATTATTTTAAGAAAAAAAGAGTTTTTCCTAAACTCTTTTAGCAATTCAAAATGAATAAATATACAGAAACCTTATTTTCCAAAATAGAATTGGAGAACTTTAAGCTTTTTCCCCCTTCTGTTGGACTTGCAATAATTTCAACAATTTGTTTGCAATTTCGTCTAAAATCTTAACTTTTCTTGAGTGTCAAGTTTATTTATGGAAACACCTCGCGGTATGGATTTAGCTTATTGACACGTACGTACGTAATTCATTTTTTGCATAAAAATATGAAGACTTGAACTTAGGTCTTTTATCAATTGATTTTATGTAACAAATTATTGCAATTCCAAGATTTACACAGCTTAGAAGCTCAACCATGGTGACAAACAATATAACACCAGAAAAGGATTGCTGAAAATCACAAACCCCAAACTCTTCCTGAATCAGCTAAGTTTTCGGATTGACTTATGCAGAAAGAAAACGAAGCAGAAAAATACAGAGTATATGCCTTTGAATTAAAAGATTAAAGAAGTGAAAAATAAGGAATCGAAGGAAAATTCTGATTTATTCTCTTCGAATTAGTTAATCAAATCAAATTTTAAATCATCGATCACGGTAATCAAATGTTAACTCCGCAACTGAAAATTGAAAAAGTTCATCGAAATTTCCTACAGAACATAAGTGAACAAACTGAACTTCAAGTAATCTGATTTCGTCACTCAATTCGTCAACTACGAAAAAATGAATTACATCCGAGTAGTTAATCGAGCGCACAATTCGTCAACTACGAGATCATAATCAAGTAGAATTGAATAAACAAACAGAAGAAAGAGAAACAAAACTAGCAGAACAGAGAAAATTACACAGGTTGAAAATTTCGAAAATCGGATTAATCAAAAAATCAATCCGATTATAATAATCAGAGAATTACCTGAGAATTTGAGAATCAGAGCTCAAAAATTTACTCTTTCCACCCACAAACGAACCTCAATCCACAGGATCGTCCCCGCAGAGACAGAGAGAACACCAAAAATTTAGAGAGAGAGAGAGAGAGAGAATTGTGTAATGATGTGACTAAGCACAAAAAATTAAGGAGTTTTCAAAATGAGAAAAAAAATGGAAAAAAAGAATAATTGAAAAAATTGATTTTGTCTGGTACACGCTCACTCATTTTGTAGCTTCAATTTTGATTGGCGAGGGAGGGTGGAAAGAGGGAGAGGGAATATTTGGAGTTTTATGTCGGTTATAACGCCCTTTGATTTTGAGTTAATTAACAAAATGCCATTCTGCAGTTATTATTTTATTTCTGAAAATTCTGGTGCTGAAGTGTATGCGTGAGTGAAACAGGTCATTTCTTGTCTTGTCCATTTATTACAAAATTCTATTCATTTTTTTGTGATTATTATTAATAAGCAGATCTTGTGAAATATTAGTTTATAAAAAGCGTACAAACTGCATCATATTTTAATTACAATAAAAAATATGTTCTTTTTTTGTGTTCAAATTACAATTTTTACATTAATTAGCATATCTCGTTATTAATAATGATTTTAGTTCAAAATGTGTAAACCGATTTTTTTGCCCATCATATTTTTTAAAATAATAAATACAAAAGAACGATTTTCCCTCATTTCAAAACAAATATTTTCTCGTAGATGAACTAATTAATGGAAGGTTGATGATGATAAAAATTTAATGAAAAATTAGGAACATAAATAAAGATTAAAAAATTTAAATACAATTAAAATATGATAAACTAATAAATATTGTGCTGTAAATAAATATAATTTCTTTTCTAAACGATGTACATTTGGGACTTCTGTCCTTGCACATGTTTCAACTAGTAAAATTACACGTGCAGTCTTCATTCTATATTTATACGAGCAAATGAGTCCTTCTAATATTTTTTTTGGTTATTTGGATCTCATCCTACAATTTTATTTGCTATTAAGTCCTCTTGGACTATTCACGTCTGAAAAATCCGTCAAAATGTCATGTATTGCGTTACACAGTATAGCAATTGCTTGAGAAACAGTTACACCATTTCAAGACTTGAGATTGAAACACTTCGGAAATGCAACTTTCTTACGAGGGCACTTTTTATTTGATTGTTTTCGTTCTTCACGAATTACATCTAGAGGGCGAAATAAGTACCTAAAAATATTTTCATTTTTTCTATTTTTTTTTAGAATATGTAATTAAAAAGTAAGAAAAAGTTTTAAATTTTGTATGAATGAAATTATTTAATTCAAACAAGGGCTAAATATAACATCAATACGAAAATGTGAAAATTTAAAAAACTAAACCAGGTATAGTTATATATAGACTTGATCATTCAAAATGATTACAAATATTCACATTAAATAGACATAAAAAAAAAAAACTATTTTTCTATCTATTGGCTAAGAAGGGCATCTTAAATTGGTCCGTCTTTATCTATTCAAACTCATCAATAAGGGAATCCAATGGAAAAGTCCACACAATCTCCTTCAGAGTATATACGATCATATTACTGATATATTTATGGATATTATTGAGGAAAAAATATAATTTAACTAGTGATATGATGAGAAATATGTGGTTAAAAAGTAAGAAAAAATTATTGATATAATGAAAAATATTATTTTATTGAAAAATGTGTGGTTAAAAATGAATTTGAAAAAAATGCATTTTGAAAGAATGTGTGTTAAACAGTCATCCTTCATTTTATTCGGCAATCTTTATTATGCTCATGGCTGAAAATGCAGATTATGTAGTATATTCCCAAATAAGAGAATCGAATTGAGAAAGAAAGCTTTGACAACTTAAGGGTCATCAGGGGCGGATTCAGGATCGGATTGCAGACTTGACTAATACATAAAAAAATAAAATTATACAAGAATTTTTTTTTTTTCTATTTGAAAAAAATACAGCCCGGTCCAGCCCCCCATAAATCCGCCCCGGAGGGTCATTCAAAGGTTCTTTTCTTGAAAAATGAATCACCACCACACAACCCACCAACACTACATCCACCTCCATCACACTACACAATCTCCACTACTTGTTGTAAGACCAATTAATGTGGTCCAAGTAATATTATTAATAAATTAATTGAAATGGTTTATTATTGTTAAAATTTTATTGGTTCATTGAGAAGTGGCAGTTTAATAATTGTTCACTTTGATGAAAAGTAAATAGTTTTCTTTTATTGCCTATGAAACTGCACATATATGTCTATAAACGTGAATGAAACTCATCAAATTAAAATATTCAATTACAGAAAGGAAAATAGAGAGAACGATTTCTTGATTTGACTAATATCTCTTTTGCAGGTTTAAATCTTTCAATTATTCCTATGGATCAATGTATATTTCTTGATTAATTAAATCAATATGTGAAAATCAAGAATTCTAAAGATCTTGGTATTAGGGTTAATTAATTGCTTACATGTGGTATCAGAGCTAATGTTATGGAATTCTTGATTTCCTTTGAAGATTATAGTTTCCAGCTTATCGATTTGTAATAATTTCTTATAGATTTATGGATAAATTAGAATACATTAAGGCTTCATGTAATGATGCTTGTTGGATTTGACAATGGAGAAGTGCACCATTGTTATTTGCATTAATAATTATGTTTTGTATGTTTACATGGATCCAGGGGCGGAGATGGGCCCACCCCAGCCCAAGCCAAATTTAAAAAAATAATAATAATAATAATTGGTTATAGTCTATTTTTTTCTACTGTCCAACCTAGTAGCCCACTGTCCAACCCAGTAGCCCCCCGTACCACTCAATCCTGGCTCCGCCCCTGTTGGCAACGACATATTTTCTTGACTAGCTACACTTAAATGTCTTGTAGAAATCCTCGCCATACATCTTTGCTTCTATGCTTCCGACTCTTGGATCTAGGTCTATAGAAGAATTTTAAAATGAAACTAATCCAAGAATACAGAAAATTATAAAAATAAAATAAAATAAATTACTGGTAGGATAATAATTTCCTAGAATCATGTAATATAACCAATTCTACCAAATTATCTAAAACTATAAGTTAAATAATTAAGTTTCACTTTTTCTAAGCTNCCAACCTAGTAGCCCACTGTCTAATCCAGTAGCCCCTCGTACCACTCAATCCTGGCTCCGCCCCTACATCGATCACCCCATGAATCGGCTTTTGTCGGATAAATAATTAGTTGATTGTATTAATTTTATATATGGGTTCTTAATTTTTCATCTTAGTTGCTGTCAATGAATCAAAGAAACTAGACTTTAATATGTGGTAGAAAAGAATAATGATTGGAAATTTGGTCAAATCAACTAATGCATAAATTTCAGTCAGCGGCCTCAGTTTTTCCTTTTTCTCTAATTTCATAAATAGTGTTATTTTAACCCAGTAATTATATATATTGATAAATTGATTAAAAGACGGTGATATATGAACAAGTGTTTGCCATTACAACTGTGTACATCAGTACATATATTCTGCTCAAGAGTGATATTTTATCATTCTATTTATTATTGCTCAAGAATGCAAATAGTCAAGTGATGAGTTTATTATGTTTTTTGTGATTAAATAAGGACATGTAAATCTGTAAATAAACATTAAGTGATAAATGTCTTATTTATGTAATTAATGTTTGATTAATGTTGTTTGTTAGTCACCAAAGTGGCAAAACATTATGATATTACGAACACTAAATTACATAATTTATTTGTCAATACTCTTGATAGTTTGATGCTTATAAATGAAGATGACATTAAGATTATTGTTGTCAAGAGTTTATTGAACTTTTTAGATTATAAAATTGTTATAGATGCCCAAAGGTTGATCAGTTAATTTGATTCATCTTGAATATAAATCGTGGTTAATTGATATACTTGGTTAAATATGTTTTGTATATTCAAAGATATCCGACGTGGTTTTTATGATGGTATAATTAAGTAAAATTAACTAGCATCATTATGTTTATTATGATGGTATAATGTAGTATCATCCAAAGGAGAACTATGGTATACATTTAATGTTATCTGAATCTGAATTTAAGTGTTTGAGTCAAAACTCAAAATATTAATGTTAGAGCATTTTATATTCTGCAGTATCTGTTCTCGTTTCTCTGCATTTTGCATGCTTCATCTGTACCACTGTTCAATGAGCTCAATTTCTCTGACTAATCCAGTTCAAATTAGGTGTTTTGGACTTAGACTTGGCACTTCAAGTTGAGAAACATCCTGATTCACTNATATGTTTTGTATATTCAAAGATATCCGACGTGGTTTTTATGATGGTATAATTAAGTAAAATTAACTAGCATCATTATGTTTATTATGATGGTATAATGTAGTATCATCCAAAGGAGAACTATGGTATACATTTAATGTTATCTGAATCTGAATTTAAGTGTTTGAGTCAAAACTCAAAATATTAATGTTAGAGCATTTTATATTCTGCAGTATCTGTTCTCGTTTCTCTGCATTTTGCATGCTTCATCTGTACCACTGTTCAATGAGCTCAATTTCTCTGACTAATCCAGTTCAAATTAGGTGTTTTGGACTTAGACTTGGCACTTCAAGTTGAGAAACATCCTGATTCACTGATGAAAGATCTTTCCACAAGGCTTGGGTAATATCAAACAGATTAAGCATAATGTTTATGCAGATGACGTTAGTAAAGAATATCAAGTCCACTATCCCTAAAACTGAGATGGCTAAGGAATATATGAAGTTTGTGGAAGAACGTTCCCAAATAGCTGACAAATCACTTGTTGAGGCACTGATGGGTACCCTAACCACAATGAAATTTGATGGTACTCTTACTATGTACGAGCATGTTACTGAAATGAGTAATATTGCGGCAAGACTTAAGACTCTTGGGATGACTGTGGGTGAGATTTTTTTGGTACAGTTTATCATCAACTCATTGCCTCCTGAGTATGGTCCATTCCATATGAACTATAATACCTTAAAAGACAAATCAAATGTGAATGAATTACACAGTATGCTCGTGCACGAGGAGACAAGTCTTAAGAATTAAGGAACTCATTATGTTCATCTTTTAAGTCATCAAGGAGCTGAAGAGAAATATAAGAAAATGTCTAAAAAGGGCACTAAGTAAGGACCGTTAAAAATATATGAGTCTTTTGCCCAAATCCACAATAAAGAATACAAGAAAGATACGTGTCATTTCTGTCGTAAACCTAGGCACCATAAAAAGGACTGCCTAAAACGTAAGACATGGTTCGAGAGTAAGTGTAAGATTATTTCTTATGTATGTTTCGCATCTAATTTGACAGAAATTCCTTGTAATATTTGGTGGATTGATTCCAGATATACCACTCACGTTACCAATACAATACGGAGATTCCTTTCAATTCAGACCATAAATACATGATATCATTTAGATTTATTTCAAACTCTTTATGTACCTTCTGTTTTCCGCAATTTAGTTTATTTCTCAAAACTTGATTGTTTGAATATTTCTTTAATGGCGAAAATGAATGTTTGAGTTTGTTTAAAGAAAATATTTTATCGGTTCTGCTACTTATTATGATAGTTTATATAAATTAAAGTTTGATAACCTCTTTGTCGGAAACTTTTAAAATTGCATCATAATATTGGTATTGAACGTTGTTTATTGAATGAACGATCTGCCAATTTGTGGCATAAACGTTTGAATCACATATCCAAAGAAATGATAAAAATATTAGTAAATAATGAAATCCTTCCTGACTTAGATTTTAGTAATCTCGAAACATGTGTGAACAGTATTAAGAGCAAACAAACTAAATACACAAAGAAATGAGTCGCAAGAAGCACACACAACTTCTTGAAATAATACACATCGATATATATGGGCATTTTGATATTCCATCATTTGGTTAAAAAAAGTATTTTATCACCTTTATAGATGACTTCACGTTATGATTATGTATATCTGCTGCATGAAATGTCTTAAGCTGTAAATGCTTTAGAGATCTTTGTCAATGAAGTTGAACGACAATTAGACAGAAAGGTAAAAATGATTAGATCTGACAGAGGTGGTGAATATTATGGAAGGTATGATAAAACTGGACGACACTCTAGTCCATTTGCTAAATTGCTTGAAAGACGTGATATATATTTTCAATACATTATGTCAGCACACCACAACAAAATAGTGTAACTGAAAGGCGTAATCATACTCTAATAGAAATGGTTAAGTTTATATGTTAAGCAATTCTTCCTTACTCATTTCTTTGTGGATGTTTACATTAAATACTCCTATATATTTGCAAAACAGGGTTCCTAGTAAGGCAATTTCAAAGACTCATTTGAACTATGGATGAGAAGAAAACCCAATTTAAGGTACCAACATGTTTGGGTTTGCCCGGCAGAAGCAAAAATTTATAATCCACATGAAAAAAATGGACTAAAGAACAATCGATGTATTTTTTATTAGTTATCCAAAAAAATCAAAGAGATATAGATTTTATTGTCCTAACCATATTACTAAAATTATTGAAACTGAAAATTCTAGGTTCATTGAGATTGGTAAAGTTCGTGGGCGGTTGGAACCATGAAATGTGGAAGTACAAGAAATTAGAATTCAAATTTCTCTACCATCAACTTCTTCTAATGTTGTTGTTCTTCGAATTGTTGAACAGTGTGATAATTTACCAAAACAAATAAATGATCAAACAACTCACAATGAAGTTATTGCTAATGAACCTGCATTAAATGAACCACAAGAAATAGAATTAAGAAGGTCATATAGACAATGTAGACCTGCTATTTCAGATGATTATGTGGTTTACCTGCAAGAGTCTGAATTTGATTTGGGAATTGTTGATGACGATCTAGTTTCATTTTCACGTGCCATTGAAAGTTCTAATTCTGATAAGTGGTTAGATGCTATGAAAGATGAGTCGAAACTATGGAGCATAATGAAGTTTGAGATTTCGTCTAATTACCTGAATCATGTAAAAGAGTTGGGTGCATGTCTTTAAGACCAAGCACAATTCTAATGATAATATCGAATGATATAAAGCTAGACTTCTTGTTAAAATTTTACTCAAAAAGACGCCATTGATTATAAGGAATTATGTCGAAATGATGGTATAAAATCGACTCTTATTAGTCTTTACTTAATGATGATTTATTAAGGGACTAATGTATGAGGGGTTTTAACTCTTTACATGCACATTATGTTATAGACCATATAACGAGATAATATTACATAGATCAAATTAATAGTCTATGAAATCGCATCTCTCTGTTTATAACGTGAATGAAATCCATCAAATTAAAACATGAGGAAAAAAAAAAATTCTTCATTTTACTAGTTTTTCTTTTGTAGGTTTATATCTTTCAATTATTGCAATGGATCAAGTTATGTTTATTGATTAATTAAATCAACATGTGACAATCACAAATTCTAAAAATCTTGATATTATAATTAATTAATTGCTTACACTTGCACCTCTTCTACAATCATCAATGATCGCCAAATTTGTAGCCATCTAAGGATTTCCACTTCAAATCCCTAACTCACCAGTCACCACCATCGCCTGAATCGAATCGGAGTGCTGGATGCAGAAATGAAAAATTAGATACAGGCACTAGAGAGAGAAGTATGCGACTGATTAGGGTGGCTATTGAATGATACGAACTAATTTGCAGAGAACTTTTGTCGGTAATTGTGTGAAATAGATCATAGTTTTTTCATTTGCTTCAGATTTTAGAAGGGAAAAATTGAGCGAATTAATATAGAAAATGGGACAGCGAGTGCAGATCTTGTGCACCGATCTACCATCGAGTATGAGAGGGGAAAGAGATGGTTGGTTTTCAGAAGACGATGGCCTAAGTTGATAGTGGCGGTCGGACGGATTGCACTGTAGATAGAGATAGAGGGTCGTAGATTTTTTGGTTTGGTTTGGTGTGGCGTGGAGTGTATCTGATTTTTGGAAGAAAAAATTTTGTACCTAATTATAAAAATGAGAAGTTAAAAAACAGGTGTAGGTTCTTAGGAAATACCTTGTCTTTGGTATATTTAAATCCTTAAATTTGGGCTTCTTAGTTCCCTTATTTTTGGGAGTCGTTATTTCCATATATCTATCACAATTTAAATCTATCATTATCAAAAATTTTAAAAAAAGTATTATATTCATCCACATTACATTCAACCAGTATCCAGTATCCGTATTAAATGCATTTACTTAAACACTATGCCCCTGTTTGACACCCATTTTGGGTATAAAGAAAATTTTGGAATGGTGATTGATGGAAGATTGTGTGGTTAAAAAGTAAGGAGAAATTTTGGATTTATGTGTAATATTATTTTATTGATAGAATGTGTGGTTGAAATGAAAAAAGAAAAAAAATGAGTTTCAAACAGGGGCTATATATCCACACTACTATTATATATCTATTCCATTCTTAATCTATCCCTATAACAATTTTAAAATTTTTAAAAATGTACTATTTTCATCTTCATTACATTCCAACATTACTCTTATTTAAGTTCATCCCTATTACATTAAAGAGAGTATCATATTCTCTATTTTGGTCATGTGACAGGAATTCAATGGCTTCACAGCCTGGTGGATGTTAATGGATATGAAAAATATAGTGGCGTACGTAGAGATGGCAAACGAGCCGAGCGGCTCATCGATTCGGCCGCTCGGCTCGTTTTTTACGAGCCACGAGCCGCTCGGGCTCGTCAAAACGACGAGCCCGAGCCCGAGCTGAGCAGGTTNATATATATTTTTTTTTTGGACGAGCTCACGAGTCGAGCTCGGCTCGGCTCGTGAACCACGAGCTCGTGGGCCGAGCTCGAGTAACGAGCCGAGCCGAAGCTCGGCTCGTTTGTAAACGAGCTCGTGCTTATATGTGCCTTTTCGGCCCATTGACATCTCTAGGCGTACGAGGAGTACCAATCTGCTGAATGCTTCGAGGAGTATTCTCAATTCTTTTACCGAGTGAGTAGATAAATCGAGTTGCTGATTTATGCTTAACATTATATAGCTTTGTACATTCCTTTCGCCAATTCTTGTAAAAAAATGTATAGATTTTATGTGCTTTTTTCTGTACCTTCTGATGCACTAACTAAAAACTCGTTACTGTATTCTATTTGAGTTGAAATATATAATATATAAGAACTCTTTGAAAGTGACATTCTTAGAAAGGACTAATACCATGAATAAACGTTCAAATTTTAAAATCGTGGGTTGTCAAATGTTATCATTGATCATCAGGCCTTCTGGCTAATATTATTAACTATGAAGCATGAGCTTACGACAATGTTTCGTTGGTTTCTTTCCTTTTACAGTCGGAATCTGTTGAAGGCTGGCGAAATAGTGATATTGAAGGCCGACTAATTCTTGACAGAAAAGTATCTTTTTCGAGAAATTTGATCCAAAGCTTTTCCAAATTGATTGATTCTAGCATTGTATAGCTTGTAGAGTTGGTGCTGGTTTTGGTGGATGTTCAACGACTTTCTGGATTTTGTAATTTGCTGGATTTTATTTGAAAAAAGAAAAACATGGTAGTCTATCAATGTTAAATGCTCCCTATTAAATTGTTGTCCTTTAAGGAGAGTCGAAGAAGTGATATTACATGTATATATTTGCTCTTAACGTGTTTCTTCCGTTGTTTGTTTTGGCTTTAATTGAAGAAGATGTTTTATGAATATTAGGGTCTAGTTAAACGTAATGTTTAAAAGAATGTAAAATATTCAAAAACATTTAATGAGGATAAAATATTTTATTTGATTTATATTTTTGTCTTTAATGGTAGACGAAAATAATGGCTATGTTATTTCTTTTGGGCTTGTTATTGTGACTTTGACCTATTACCAGATAATCTTGATTTTTGAAACTTTTTCACAAGTTTCTTATTTTTTAAAGTGTATCCTTAAACCTTTGTAATTATGCTTTTTTTGAGTCCCTTTTTTTTTTAAATGTGTTTTGGAATGGTTAATTTTTGGAGAATGTGTGGTTAAAAAATAAGGAAAACTTTTGAATTTACATATGAAATTATTTTATGTGAGAATATGTGGTTGAAAATGAATTTTAAAAAAAATGTTCATAACTATTTATGTAGTGTTTTGTTAATTTACTTGATTTTTAAACTTGAACCACAAAATGTTTGTAGTTGGGTAATCAATCCCTTATATGGGCCGCATGACCCTATAATTAGCCCGTAAGAGCTCATGTGTCGGGTTGTTCGTGAAACAACTCTGTTTCCCGTGCAGGCTCTTGCAGGCCCATATATCTGGGTTTTTCTTCTATATGACTATTTTTACTTTCTCAATTTTATATACAAATTTGTTTTAGTTGGAGATTACATTCTTGGTTGTTTCTAAAGTTTGCATTTCATAAATCATATTTCAAGTTTAAATTTTCAAAATTTAGGTAATAATTAATATTTAATATTGTATTATATATATTAAATAAATATATTATTAATAATCATACCTTGTGACAGAGGAGGTGGTGGCAGCACGTGGACCAAGTGGGATGCGGAAGGCAGAGGAGTGATCGCTGTCATTGTTGTCGAACTCGACGTAGTGCCAAAGGAATGGTTTGAGAGTCAGTGGCGGACCCAACATCTGACGAGGAGGTGCGGCCGCTCATGCTGAGCTTCGCCGAAACAGTGGATAGATTGTGGAAGTCGGAAGGAAGGGAAGAATTGAAGAAGATGACCGGATTTGATTTTTGATTTGTTTTCTATGTTTTTTAATTTGGGCTTATTCATGGCTTCAGTTGTGGGCATTTTTAAAAATAACAAGGAACAATCCAATACAAATTTAATTCATCATTT